>CM068305.1:52771361-52830600 GCA_034768735.1 Schistosoma mekongi | reverse complement strand
TTATAGTGATTATTTTCGGTTTCAACAGCTTTTTGGATATCATCCCAAGCGACTTGGGGTGGTCATCGCTTACAAAGTTGAATAAATGGTGTTCTAGTTGTTCATGAATGTATCCTAAACTTTTGCACCATTACACTGAAACTCTGGGGAAATCCTTGCCGAGGATCTTTTAAGTCCAGTTGAGACGTAGCACTAATTACGCGCTAGTAATAAACATGGTATAATCTAAGCATGAATCCCAAAATGAGTGACAGTTTCTATCGAACCTCGCCAACGGTTAGAAAAGGTTTCATATAATAAAATTGCAAAATATATCAGTATCTTTTCTAGTGGAGGGCTGAATGGAAAGTAGACACATTGTATAGGTTTTAGATGGTTATTTGCTAGTCAAGTATATTATGAGGGAAATTGTTCTAGCGTATTGTGTTTTGGTAATGTAAAAAGTCCTGTAATATTTAAGTTGGATTGTGACTGGCAAGACGAATCCAGGACGAACGTTTCGTTTTATTTGGGACTCATCGGCTGGATGTACATGCATTCCAATGTTGGTTACAAATCAACTCGAAAATACAAGCTTATCATAAGTAAAAATTCTATTGAAACATTTAATGAAATATACAACACACAGTCAGACTGCTCCGTCATTGGGTGCAGAGTATCCTCCTTCCTGGTAATCAATGGACAAATTAAGCAGATAAAAATGATTCGCTTTTGGCCTACTTAAATGACATAGAATATCGAGTCGACTTTAAGAAATTTTTCAAAATTAATTGTCAACTTCCATTAACGATTCTATATAACCTACGAGTTCGTCTTAATATATAGTGGAAGCAATTGTCTTCCATATCCATAAACCGTGTCTGTGTATTTGTGCAACTAGTTACTCTCTCTTGATCACCAATTTAAGCCATTGAAAAATGTAGTTAAAACAGAAATATATTTAAATTCCATTTTCTAATTTTCTTCAATTTTCCCTAATTTTTCATCATTATGTGCTTAAATCATCTTAATAGTCGTCTCTTTCTTCTTACGTAACTGTTATCAGAATATTTTTGTAGTTCTATCATCAGTTTAAATTAACGCCCGGTACCCAATCATCACCTGTTGACAGTTATTTTTAATAGCATTTTGGTGTAGCTGAAAGCTTTTTTCCTCTTTTGTGTACGTAGGTCATTCGTTTTGCTCTTACAGATCAATTATTAATATTAACTACTTATTATATCAGTTTGTCTGTTCTCTTACTTGATATTATGTAATCATACAATTTAATATCATGATTGCTTTATTCATTCTTCTATGATTAGTAGTCACCTAACCATTAATATCTGATATAGATTGTGGTTGGAAAGCTAGCTCAGAAGCTTAGTGGTGAACGCGGTAGCGTTTGGCACGAAGGAACCGAGTTCGAGCCCCGTTGTGGACATAAACCCTGGAATACAGGTAGATTTGGCAGACAAGTCCCATATAAGACGAAGCGTTTTTCCTGGATTCCACTTGCCAGCCACAACCCAAATCAAATAAAACATGCGAATAATCGCTATATCAAGGTAATCCGCTCAGGATGCACATATAGCAACATGGACTGATCAATTTCAGTCGATAACAAATCCAGTGGAAAATTCAAATACATTCTAATTACCTAACCGTTATCTTTTTAATTATCTGCATGAATACATTGGCTTTGATTTATGACAATCTGATACACCACATGATTAGTATCGGATTTATTATAAATGCAAATTATAATATACATAAATATTGAGCCTCAATGAAAAACTAAATGAAAAAATTGCTTATTCGATTGTTGTTTTGCATTTTACACAAATAATTCTTATCTTTATTGAAATGTATAGTGTCTGAATTCGATATCACAAATAAAGCTTGGTTAGGTAACAGTTGGAAATCCGTTATTTTTTCTTTGCGTGGAGATCCTCAACAATAGGCATCCTTGACCTGGTAAATAGTTTAAACCTAAAACCTTCAAGTCTATACTACTTGTAATATATGTGTTGCATCTAACTCATCGGGTTCTTCGTTGTTTAGTCTGAGTATATAAATAAATCAAGGTTTGGACTGTCAAGGATATATCGTACTGCCTGCATAAGCTGCATCATTTGAGTAGCCAGTCCCTTATCCTTGGCAATAATTCCTTGAAAATAAGTTGCCGTTTGATTAACTACATATAAATATGTCATTTTTGAATATTGAAGCTTGTTATCCTTATAATTTTTAAAACATCCTAGGCAGTGAATGTACTAGACTAATTTTTTTCTCAAATATTAAGGGATGCGACTGTTGAAGTTAAGCTAACGAGGACAAAAGATGTCATTGGATCTATATTAGCAAGAACCTATGTGGGTGGAGACTCATGGCAGCTAGTCATTGGGGTATCTCATATATATATATATATATATATATATAATCTTTATACCATTTTGATACTTCTTTAGTGTAATTAATCATGTAGTAAAGAATAAATCAGCGTTTTTTATTATTATTAATGTTAAGGAGTCCTAGATAATAATGTTTCAGTGAGTGGAGTAAAACGACATCTAAAATATTCTCATGACGTCGTATAATCGGCACAGCAGATGAGATCTCTACAAGCAGTACAATATTTGCTGCTGAGTAGTTAGTTATCTGGTAGGCAGTACTTCTCTTTAACTTCAGATGACGAAACGACATCATGAAATTGGTATTTGTAGATATTTTATTTTAACCAAAATATTCCTATCACCCTTTTAAATTTTAGAAATAGTGATAAAATGGAAATAAAAGTCAGTAGAATAGATCAAGAGATTTTATTCACCTCTTGCTTAGTTTTACTTGTGCGGCAATTCAATATTTATCTTTTCATTTTTATATAAACGGGTAATCTAAGCAGGTGAATAGTAAGATAAACTGTCTAATAGACTTTTTAACATTATCGGTTTGTTTGAGTACTGTAGCAACTATCATTTTAATATATATGCATGAGAGAATATTGAATGATGCAAAGAATAAAAGTTATGGGTTCTGTTTACATATTAGGTTTGTATTGGATGACGCCAACAGACTACATAAAGGAGACTGAAGGAAAGATTTGTCTACATACTCATTAGTAATATTTTGGTTCAAAAGAGAATATGAATGACAGATTATGTGGAAAATTTTGAAAATGTCAACTATCTGACAAAATAATATTGTATTATGTAATGTGATGTAGGTAACATTTTCAAAAATAAATCGTTAGAAGATTTTAAGATTTGATTTTTTAGATTAAATTTCAATAAAGAGAGTTTTTATCCACTAATTAGTCAACATAAACTTGTGAATCATCGTTTAGGCGATTCAGTTCTAATTATTAGGAGAGTCCATATGAAGTTTATTATACTATATATATATATATATATATATATATATAATCTGTCGAAATCAATTATGTAACTGTTTGTCAACTTTTACATGAAATTTAATTTACTACCATAAGCGAAAGAAAGTAGTGTGGTTAGATCTAATAAAGTAATTATAAAGATTAACTAGTAAAATTTAAGCATATTAGTTTAAAATCTTTATAACATTTACATGTCAACATGGTGAATGTATAGATTTCATTATGTATAGAGTATATACACCTTCAGTTAGGATATGGTATCATCTATTAGTATATGAAACATGTAAAATTAAAATATTTAGAAATCTTAAGAAACTAACCTTTTCCTAGAAAATCTAGTAATATCTATTGATTGATGAAAATTCGTGCTCATAGCCTCTTTTTACAGATCTCAGCACTCAATTTGATCATTGTGTCTGTAGAATCAATTATTAAAATACTAATAAACTGCGAAAAGACCTCTTCGACATGCAAATTGTGAATTTAGTTAAAACAGAGAATGTTATAAAATATTACATATATTACTTGTAATCATCGATTTGCGTTCTCTAGTCCGTATCGTTTATCGGCTTGCTTTCATTGGTTGTCCTCTATTCTCCTATGTATTTTAATTATGCTTTGCTTCATGCCACCTCGCAACTCGCTTCATATGCTGTTTATTGATTTTTTAAAATTTCCCGTGACGCTCAGCTACCTACTACTTATGGGTGACCCTATGAGTAGTATTCACCACAAAACTACTTCAATTTGTGAATAAATGAATGCTGAACAGAATGAATTCTCTTTTCTATCACAAGTTTATAAATTAAATTTACACTAAGTTTGACCTATGCCATTGGTTAATTGAAATTTATTTCGGTTAGAGTAAAAATTGGTCTTTTGAATACTTTAATTTACAGCATTGAATTCTAAACATTCACATACTTAACTGGTTGTTTTAAACAACAGACGTTAATATATAATTTCATGATTAACTATTAAAGAATTGATATAGGCACCAGTTAAAGTGTCATAATGCATTAGCACACTGTTGTGAATTATCTATAATATTATTTATCAGAATCAATTACAAGATATTAACACTTCAGGATAGTTTATCTCACATTAGCGTTTGAATACTGTTATTATAAATCAAATAAGTGTTATTTAATAGACCCGTATTATGCAATCTACTACAGGCATAGATGATGGGTACTGAATGTGGCTTTTTTTAATAAACTTAGATACAAATTAAATATATGTGAATCTCCTTGCTCGCTTAATATAGACTGAAATCGATCAGTCTTTCTGTAAATATCAACACTAGTATACAGTTACACCTGGTCTACGAGTCCAAAATAGAATGAAACGCGTATCACTTGCCAGCAACAATGTAAATTAAGTTATAAACTTAGAATTCATGAATGTGTGAAAATGGTTCGCTAGCATGTTTTACTTAGTTTACTCGGAATTACTTTATTTATCGCATCTGCTGAAAATAGGGTGTCATGATTCTTTATTATAATTTAATGGATTTCCTAAGTTCTAATTAAGCTTGTATTTTTCAAATTGCATAAGATATAAATTATTTATTTTGGCTAAGTGTTTGTTTACTTTGATTGGTATATATATATATATATATATATATATAACCTGTATGTGTTAACACAGATGAATTGTCCTTTCCTGTTCGAATACAGTATATTTCGTTTATTCACTAAAGTATAGAAGATTTCGACATTAAAGTTCAGATATTAAAATAAGTCAACATACGATAGATTTTTCGTGAAAATTTTCGCCTACAAGAGAAAACCAGACAAAAACAATCTTAATAAAAACATTGGTATAATTAAGTTAAGATGGTTTTGCGGAGATTAGTGTTTAATTCTGTTGTTCGTGACAGACTGATCTCAGTTGAATATGACTGACAACCAAGAAACGCTGAATGGCTATCTTGTTCTAGTGTGCTTTTGACGCTCTAGAGAGAAGTCATTATAGGTGGAGTTGAGACTTATCAGGAGTGAAACAGCTATCGTCAGTGGCGTTAACCAATCATCGAGCTATCTCATAAATTAAAATGAAGTGGAAATGGTATCATCTGGCTCCGACAAAGAGGTGCTGATTGTTAAGCATTTTTGTGAAAACTGCAGGTCCTCAGTTCCGTTTCACAGTGAGATCTAGAGATTTTACTTTTTTTTTATCTACAACTATAATGAAACAACTGTCCAGTATTTCCCAGTATTTAGCACTACCCGACCTTGATCGACCTGTGACAACCAGCCAAATTAAATTTGCATATTACCAGTGGTTGGTCAACTGGTGATAATTATGTTATACTCGTGTATTTGCTAAATGTTTCAAGTCATTTAAACATATAGTAATAGTGTAATGCTGTTGAAAGTATTCATCAAGTGATAATGACAAAAAGCTTTCTTGGAAAATACACATAAATACAAGCCTGTTAACCCATTTCAAATTTAAATAAATAGTTTTTTACTAGTCAGATTCCGAGTGTATTCAGCCTTGTATCACTGATGTTGGGGAAAGGTTGTTTAAGGGTAGTCAGCAGAAAACGCTGGATCTGGGTTTCATACTATTTACAGCTCTTTATAATGGAATACCTGCAATATTTGAGGGTACTCGTGGTACCCTGCCTACTAGATTCCTCGTCACCCGATTTCACAGTCCCTGATCGTTACCACAGAGCTATAAGGGCGACCACTGGCAATCTGTATGACGTATTCGCGAAATTAGTAATATTATCATTTGAGTATTTTGATGATAATAAGGTTACCAAAATATCATACTGAGTTCTACTTATTGTTATCATAAAGTAAAATGTAGAACATTTTATTCGCTAACCATTATTTATATGAACTTTTTTACCGGTATCAGTGTTCCTGTCTAATTTTTCAGTTTAACAGAGACTACTTTCAAGTAACAGAGTATTATCACCATTTTTATTAAAAAATTAGTGAGTGTATAAAGGGACCTATTCTGATAACTAGATTTAATGTTGTTTATTTTGAAAGCAGATTTGATTTTCAGTAAGGATAGAATCAACAATTTCTTAAAAAAAGTTAAAATGATTTTAGAAAGATTTACTTTATTCATTAACAGAATCAAGAGTGACGTCTAAACGTAGCTATATAGGAGACATGAGTTGAGTATACAATCAAACAGTATTCATGTAATATCTGTTTACTTTACTAAAAAGTATCATTAAATGATATAAGAAACTTATTTCACAATGTACCTGATGCAAACACAGTAGCATTTCATTATATTTCGATAAAAAGAGACGTGATGTAATAAGATGAAGTTAGTTTCATAAAAAAACATTGATATTTCTAAATTTTTATATAAATAACATAGAAGGATAGCAACTATCAATTCAAACTATTAAACACAAAGTGGTGCTAAAAATATTTAAATTATCTGATTTCTTTTGAACTATTTAAAACTCTGGGTTGTTGTGTATCAGAACATATCAAGAGTAAACGAAATATGTCAATAGAAAACTAACTATGCTAAACATGAAATGAAAATATCTGCATAATAATGTGAATAAAATATTTGGAATTCAATCGATCATTGCATTGTAAAGGCTTTTAGTTAACCACTTAAATAATAATAATTAAATAGAAATTATCTTTATTGAAAAAAAGGTAGGTTGGTTTTAAGTTAATTACTTCTTTTAGCATAATAAAACCCGAGTTAGTAATATAACTAGGTTACTGCTAGAAGTAAGATATGAAATTTGCATGGCCTCTTATTTGGTGGTACTGATGATGTTGAATGTTCCTAGATTCTTGTTAACATTCTTACTAAGTGATTAATTCAGTAAGTATTTTTTTTAAATGTCAACGCATTATCCACCAGGTAGATTGTTTAGTAGTCACTTTTACAACACAATAATGTGAATTAATTACAGAATAATAACCTTTAAGGAAAACAAAATAATTTAATTAATTTACTACAGTCACCAATTTGCCGGTATTAATTATCCTCTTTAAGTACATGATACCACTGTTTTTTCATTCATATTAAAACAACAGAGTTACGTTATTTCATATTTATTTGTAAAATTGTATCTAATTATATTTTATAGGTGTTAACCCAATTAAACTTGAACACGTTCTTCTTTCTGTATATAAAAATGTACAATATACAATAATATTAAACCAAATAGATGAATTCTACACATGACATGCCGTAAATACCTACAAAATTTAGATATATTATTTTAAATAAGTTGAAGTGGTTTTATGAAGATCGATATTTAAATTATTTAAAATTACGGGGATTTGTAGAGATCGTTATCTGTGAATTTTGATATCACGAATTGATCTGAATCAGAAAACTATTGATTACCTGGAAGCACTGGACAGCTGTTTCGTCTTAGTATGGGACTTCTTAGACGTGCACATCCGCAACCCCATTGGGGATCAAACTCAAGACCCTCTGGCTCCGCGGCGAAGGCTTTAACATCGGACCACTGAGTCGGCTCCTAACCACTGATACTTCAGATTCAGTCAATTCGCGATACGTCGCTCGACCCTACCCATACCATTGGTGGTTAACTGCCTCACACCCGACTCGGTTGAACTCCACTAGGCACGTCATCACACTCGAAGAGTCCAATACTAGGTCGAAACCGCCGTCCAGTGCTTCCAGGTGATCATTGGTTGTCTGATTCAGATCCATTCGTGATATCAAAATTGACATTTATATTATTGTTTGTATTTGTCACAGATTGATCTCGACTTGTTATCACTAAAAACTAGGAAATATTGGGCATCTGTTTTCACTCAAATGTAAAACCTTTCAGTAGCTGCAACTCTAGATTTCTCTAAATTATAAAACGTAGGAGCTTAGGTCCTTACAGAAGACAATTAACGATCATTACCATTGAAGCGAAATTGAAATGTTGAATCCTCACTTTAATCAGTTTGTGAGATAGTGCAATAATCAATCAGTGTCAGCGGTGATAAGTGTTTCACTTCTGACATGCCTACACTCCATCAGTCACAATGTACTCTAGAACATCAGGAATATACTGAAGTAAGTAATTATTGATATAATTATTTTAGTTCAGTTGTTGGATGGTTTTGTGGAAACTGGTGTTTTATTTCGTTGTTTGACCTCGTCACTGTGTCCTGGTCTTGATTACCTGGTGGGATCGACGTTGCGTAGTACTAAGAAACCTCATACTACGAAGAAACAGTTGTTCAGTGCTCCTTAGTTTTTAATGGCATCTAGTCGGCATCTTGTTGTGTACAAATAACAAAATATGCCATTTAAAGGAATTCAACATATGTATGACGAAACAATGCGTTGAAATGAAATTGTCGATCATGATGTTACAATAAAAATCTTTTAATAAATAACATACTCGTTTGTTGTATAGTCATTAAAACATATATTCAGGCACATTCAGCTGACCAGTACTAAATAGAATAAGACACACATCTTGCATACGTCTGCAAGCTACATTTAAAATTTTCTCAAATAATCAGTCAACTGCTTATATCTTGCTCCTCCTTCATACTGTATTCATTTGACTTTATTTGTAATTATATAAAAACTTTCAAGTTGTGTTAGTTAGCTTGTTAAACGTTTTAAACAAAATATTAACATTATATATGCATGAGCTATTAGACAAATAAGTAGCTTACCGGTTGAAAAAGATAATTATTAAAATCTAATTAATAGATTAAATTAAAACATGATACATTATGCACATATTAATTGTTCACTAGTTGATCAAAACAGTAAACATTCGTTTAACTATCAACATACTTAAACATCATGTATCTTATATGTAAAAATAAGGAATTTCAGTTAGAGTACGTAATGTAACAGCTATATTTCACCACATAAAATGTTATCTAACTTTTATTGAAAAATATAGAACAATAGGACGTATTTTACTTTTTCTTTATCACACACAGTAATAGATGTAGGTGAAGACGATTAGTGTAGCAGCAGCACCTGAAGCAGTATGCCTCTATATACACAAGGAAAGGAATTAGCATACTTAGATACAGCATAGCGAGAATTAATCAAATCACACTTTTCAGAGAAGCTGTGGATGGTGTAGGGAGATGTGATACATATGTGAAGATACTTGGCTAGAGGAGGTTTCCTAAAATTAAAGAGCATCTGGAATCCAAAACAACCGTCATCTAACACAAAACTTAAAATTTTCAGTTTCAAGATTAAGACAGTGCCGTTGTTTGGATATGAAACATTATTCAAAAGATGCAGGTATTTATAAACCGTTGTTCTCGAAAGATACTTCGGACCATTGGCCAGACACCATTATCAATAACTTACTCTGGTAGAGAACAAACCATTGAAAACCCAGCTAGGAATGAAATTACGAAAAATCGCTTGAAGTGGGTAGGATGCTGTTAGGGATTCGATATCCCTAAAAATACAATTGTTCATTTTATCAAGTTGTATTGATTTTTGTAAACTTGATTTATAAACTTTCATCACATTTTAATGTGAGTCAATGTAAGTTATATTCACAGAGTATATTTGACAATATTTCATTGTATTAATAAAATGTTTATGATTGCAATTTTTGATGAATAGTCACTATAAATATACGAATATTTTGTACACGACTCACTTCCCTTTTCACTGGAATAAAGTTTCCTGTTTTCTCGTCTTCTGACTTCTGATTTTGCGACTAAGCGGGTTCAAGGCGTTCAAGTGCTAAGATTGCGTTGCGGCTAGTCAAAGTCATCAAGCACGAGATATAACAACTGGCGACGGGGTGAACTCATCAAAATGTCATTTACCTTCGAACAACTTGAAGCCTTGCTGGAACGCCAAGAAAAACGCTATGAACAGTTCCAGATACGTATGCTAGAAACTTTAACCCAGCAAATGAATCTTACCCAGAAGGGGCTATCAGAAAACTCATGCACATCTCACGCCGATTCAATCATGAACTCCATAAATGATTTCCACTTCGATGGGTTAGCTGGTATTACATTTGATTCGTGGTTCAAGAAGTACGAAGACTTATTCACAGTCGACCTGGAAAAAATTGATGATGCCGCAAGAGTCAGAATGCTACTTCGAAAACTTGGCACGGCTGAACATGAACGCTACACTAACTACATCCTACCAAAGAACCCAAGAGATTTTAGTTTCGAAGCAACAATAAAGATTCTGTCGCAAATCTTTGGTGAACAATCATCCTTATTCAACATTCGCTACCAGTGCCTTAAACTATCAAAAGCAGGCGATGACGACTGGGTGAAACATGCAGGCTTAGTGAATCGTGAGTGTGAACGATTCAAACTATCATCAATGACAGAAGACCAGTTTAAATGTTTGGTATTTGTATGCAGCCTGCAATCACCTGAAGATGCTGACATCAGAACCAGAATTCTGAGTAAAATTGAACAGTGTCCAAGCATCACTCTCCAAGAAGTTACCAGTGAATGTCAGAGGTTGGTGAACTTGAAGCATGATACTTCTATGGTCGAGATTGGTAGTCGTCCTCCGTACGTTCACGCAATAACTGAGCGAAAAGATTCTAGTGTGCAAAAGCAATGTGGCTTACAACCTCCTTCCCCATGCTGGTTATGTGGAGAATGGCACTATAAGAAGTTTTGTCCATACAAAGACCATCGTTGCATTAAGTGTCATCGTAAAGGACACAAAGAGACTTACTGTACAGGGAAGTCACATCGTCGTCGTCCACCAAGACTTTATTCCAGAAAATACAAAGCCCGTGCAGTAACCAACAAAATAATGGTGGCTCACACTAGCACACAGCTTTCCAGCCGAAGAAAATATGTTACCTTAGAGGTCAATGGCCATCGTACTCGTCTACAGCTTGA
This sequence comes from Schistosoma mekongi, assembly GCA_034768735.1. NCBI lineage: Eukaryota > Metazoa > Platyhelminthes > Trematoda > Strigeidida > Schistosomatidae > Schistosoma > Schistosoma mekongi. Next base: position 52,819,383 of record CM068305.1, on the reverse strand, counting down.
CACTGCCTCCGACATAACGCTTATTAGCCGAGCAACTTGGAAGCAAATTGGCAAACCCCCAGTGTGCCCAACAATTCAGCTAGCCCACAGTGCATCAGGAGGTAAATTAAATATTGTTGGAGAGGTATGCTGTGAAGTTGCGAAGGGAAATGCAAAGTCAAATGCAACTGTATACCTCACAGAGAGTCCAGGATTAGATTTGTTGGGACTCGACCTCATAGAAACTCTGAAACTGGCCGACCACTCGATTAATCATGTCTGCAGCCGTGTCAGGACGTCTGAGATGTCGGTAAAAAGGATGAACACTGTTTTAGAAAGACACCACAGAGTGTTTGCAGAAGAACTGGGAGAATGTAATAAAGCAAAAGCACGGCTAGTCCTCAAGCATGGTGCCACACCAGTATTCCGACCCAAACGTCCAGTGCCGTATGCGGCTTTACCTATTGTTGAGCATGAGTTAGCACGCCTTCAAGAAAGTGGAGTCATCGAGCCGGTAAACTTTTCCGAATGGGCAGCGCCAATTGTGATCGTTAAGAAGCCCAATGGAAACATCCGACTATGTGCAGATTATTCTACAGGCCTTAATGAAGCATTAGAAGCCCATCAGTACCCGTTGCCGTTACCAGAAGACTTATTTGCAAAGTTGAATGGAGGAAGATACTTCGCAAAATTGGATTTATCAGATGCTTATCTACAAATTCCAGTAGCTGAAGAATGCAAACAATATCTAACTATAAATACGCACAAGGGATTGTTTCGTTATAACAGACTTCCATTTGGCGTAAAGACAGCTCCATCAATCTTCCAACAAATCATGGACGCTATGCTACAAGACATTCCTGGTACTGCTGCTTATTTGGATGATATACTCATAATGGGTGTAGATCAAGCCGATTTAGAAAAGAAACTGGATTTAGTGCTCACGCGAATTGGAGATTTTGGGTTCCGACTGCGTGCCGAAAAATGTGATTTCCATCTGCAGCAAGTACGTTACTTGGGATTTATAGTGGATAAGGATGGAAGAAGACCTGACCCGGATAACATTGAAGCTATTAAGACGATGCCACCGCCGACAGACGTTCCAACCCTACGATCCTTCTTAGGGATGGTCAGTCATTATGGTGTATTTCTTCCAGACCTGCACCGCCTGCGAGCTCCGCTGAACTGTCTACTGTCGAAAAATGCCAAATGGATCTGGTCAGAAAAATGCCAGGAAGCGTTTACGGAAATCAAACAACTTCTATCATCGAACTTACTTCTAACGCACTATAACCCAACCCTACCCATTATGGTTGCAGCAGATGCTTCGAACTACGGAATTGGTGCGGTGATTTCACATGCTTACCCAGATGGATCAGAAAAGGCGATTTCCCATGCTGCACGATCATTAACAGCAACGGAGAGGAACTATAGTCAAATAGAGAAGGAAGCCCTTTCTATTATCTTTGCGGTAAAAAAGTTTCACAAAATGCTATTTGGCCGACCGTTCACATTATTGACAGACCACAAACCACTACTTGCAGTTTTCGGATCCAAAAAGGGCATTCCAGTTTATACAGCAAATCGTCTGCAACGATGGGCCACTACTCTGCTTGGTTACGATTTTAAGATAAAATACCAACCGACGAAGTATTTTGGTCAAGCAGATGCCCTCTCAAGATTAATCGGCTCCCATACAAAACAAGAAGGGGATGTACTTGTGGCTAACAGAGAAGCCGAAGCAGATGTCCACACAGTGTTGACAGACGCTGTTTCTGGACTACCGGTTACTTTCCAAGCCATCAAGGAGGCTAGCGAAAGAGACAGAACAATCAAGATCATACGTTATTATATACTCAATCAGTGGCCCACATCGCGACTCCAGGGCGAACTTTTACAGTACTTCCGTCGGCGAGACGCCCTAACAATTGTCGACTCATGCATCATGTTTGGCCACTGTATTGTTATCCCTGAAATTCTCCGTCAGCAGGTCCTAAACCAATTTCACAGCGGCCACCCAGGTATTAGCAAAATGAAGTCACTAGCTCGAAGTTACGCCTACTGGCCGTCAATGGATCGGGATATAGAAACGAAGTGCCGCAGCTGTTGGTCCTGCCTACAAGCTTCAAAGAGTCCAGCCAAAGCCGAACCTCAACCTTGGCCGAAACCAGACGCCCCTTGGAGTAGAATACATGCTGATTTCGCTGGTCCAATACAAGGCAGAAATTACTTAGTTGTTGTGGACGCTTTCACAAAGTGGCCGGAAGTATACCACATGCAAAGTTTGACGTCAGAGGCCACAATTCGCAAACTGTCCAGACTTTTTTCCTGTTTCGGCGTCCCAGAGGTCCTGGTGACCGATAATGGAACCCAGTTTATGTCGTCCGCATTCAAGCGTTTTTGCAGCGAAAACGGAATTACACACATGCAATCTCCACCGTACCATCCTCAATCCAATGGCCAAGCTGAAAGATTCGTTGATACATTGAAAAGAGCTCTGAAAAAAGAAGGAGGAGATAGTGTGCCGATACAAGTTGTTGACAAATTCCTAATGTCTTATCGTGTTACGCCAAACCCAGCCGTACCAGAGGGAAAGTCACCGGCAGAGTGCATGTTCGGAAGGAAGGTGCGGACTATTTTTAACAGTATGCTGCCTCAGCAAAGAACGAATAAATCCAACGGTGAAAGTCAACAGACGACTATCCGTAGTTTTCAGGTGGGTGAAAAAGTGCTTATCAGATCATTTCGAGGTGATAGAAACTGGGAGCCGTGTGTCGTTGAACGCAGGATGGGAAAAGTATTATACTTAGTTCGGGGAAATTTCGGTACGTGCACAAGACATGTCAATCAAATGCGAAAGAACGGGGGAACAGTGAAAACGCATGGACGACTTCCATTTCAAATGCTGGTGGACACATTTCCAAAGAGCCCCAGTAAGAAGGAACGCAGAAGATTCAACGCCAAAACAATCAAACCACCCCGAGTAATGGACCGCAAGCGGAACACGGTAACAAGGTTGCAAGTTGACCCAAGTAGAAAATCATACATACAAAAACCGTGAAGAGGGAAGGTGATGAATTGGCTCCCAGAAACCTCAACGAAGCCTCCAGAACGCTTGGAGGTGCCTAGTGTTTTTACCGGACTACCACAAAGCTGAACTGGTCTCGAGAAACCTATCAGCCGTTTTCTTTTTTTTTTTTAAAAAAAAAGGGGGAGGTGTTAGGGATTCGATATCCCTAAAAATACAATTGTTCATTTTATCAAGTTGTATTGATTTTTGTAAACTTGATTTATAAACTTTCATCACATTTTAATGTGAGTCAATGTAAGTTATATTCACAGAGTATATTTGACAATATTTCATTGTATTAATAAAATGTTTATGATTGCAATTTTTGATGAATAGTCACTATAAATATACGAATATTTTGTACACGACTCACTTCCCTTTTCACTGGAATAAAGTTTCCTGTTTTCTCGTCTTCTGACTTCTGATTTTGCGACTAAGCGGGTTCAAGGCGTTCAAGTGCTAAGATTGCGTTGCGGCTAGTCAAAGTCATCAAGCACGAGATATAACAGATGCACATTGAGGAAATCATCGAACTGTGTCACAAGACAAACCTTGAGTTGAAATTATAAGAGCCAAAATAAAACAGTAAGACTGAAAGACTCATTTCGCAGTAAACTAGAAGCAGATATGAAAAAATGGAAAACACTTCGGTAGAAATGGAAATAGATCACAACGGAGTTGACTGGAAAATTATAGTCTGCAGCCCAAAAATACTAGTAATTATACAGCATTAAATCTTAACATACTTTATGTCTTACATTTGAGTTGAATGTTTGAAATGCATCTCATAATATTTAGAATTAAAGTCTAAAAATTTGAGTTGATCATCACGTTCATGTTCCATTGTAAAATGAATGTTGTATGAGAATTATTAAAATGATGAAGCATGCGAGAAATGTGATGCACACTACCGCATGTAATTTAGATATCAAGTTCACATCTAGAGTATGTTGTTGTCATGTTGTAGTATGTTGTGGTCATGATTGCAGATCTCAGTAGTAGTTTTGCTAGTTAGGTCATTAATATATCTGCATGAGTATCTCAATCGTCATCTCGTGATTACTCCTTCGGTATGTTTGTACACTTGGTTGTTGAATTAACATGAAATTTTTAGAAATCGTTTGTTTTCAGAAAAAGAATTCAGGTCAGTACCAAGTGAATTTATGCGAAATAACTTATTGGGGATTTCAAATTCCCTGAATTCTGTTACTCAACAATCACGCCAAAGTCTTTGTGTTGACTTCATGCAACATTAATTTGTTAAAATTTCATTTTATTGTTATTATTATTATTATTATTGAATTCATTGTGTCATTCAAATTCATTTAATTTCAGAATTATTCCAGTGTAAACTTCATAACACTTAATTGTATTAACTAATTCAATGTGTTGTATTCATTTGGTGAGATTGATTTTCGCATAGTTCGTTTAGTTGATGAGTTGATTTACTGTCAATCAATGCAGTATGATGAATATATAAATGACAGGATTTGAATGTATGAAGATCTCTTTGCTTTGTGATAATAAATCTTTCTTAAGGGATCTTTCCGTCGTAGGAGTCAAACTTAGAAGAAAATGATGTGGTAGCATATGTTATCAAGAGTAGTTTTAATTGTTACCGTTTATACTAATTGTATTGTGTCGTTTACTTTGCGATTAAGCCGACTACTATAGATCTAGTAGCTTTATCCATTACACAGACTACAACATTACTTTAGTCACCAAGCAACGATTTGTTGGAGAAAATCAACCCTACTAAAAATGCCATATTGTTGGTGTAGTAGCTGCAGTTGATGAAATTATTCATACAGTGCAAAATAACATTCCGATTAGTGTTATATGTTCGTGTCTTTGATGTTGCACTTTCAATAAAATGAATTGCTAACAGTATAGCTGAATTTGTCTATTATCTTTAAGAAAACGTAATTTATGTAGCATTCATCTGTAGATAAGGATGTTTCTTCAAATTTGTTTTTTTCTGCTCAGAAATATGCCTGAATGTTTTATTTATTACTTTGAAACTTGGTCCAGAAGAACTTGAATGATGTGTCAGGCATTTAAAGTAGATTGATTATTTTCACAAACTGTTTTTCCGCAAGTTATTTTATTATTTCTGGTTGTATTCAAAAAGGACATTTTATTTCTCTTATTGTTCAGTCTTTCTTGCCCTATATTTTTATTTAACACACTGACTGTTAGTATAACATTTTTGATTGTGATGCACGATTAATTAATTGTGTATACGTTACTCCAGTTCACATTCACTGTTACTCCGATTTTGTATAAATATTCGTTATCTAGTTGGTTGACGGTGTGGTTTGATTATGTGTATATATAAAGGATTGTATGAAATACACAATGATTCTTTCTGGTTGGTTCATCAATCTGTGTTTTCTATTAGCATCTTGGGAATAAGAAGATATCAGGCACCACCTGGAAGTTCTCATATGTACTCATTATTGTGATTTTGTGCTCACAATTTTGTATCAACTGTTTAGTTATATAAATCAATCAGATCAGCCTCGCTAACGGCATTACATAGATAGATACTTGTTTTGTTTTGGGACTCACTGGACGGAACATTTGACGAGACAACTTAGAGTACTGTTACCTGAAGTTAATTTTAAGTGAAACGATCGATTTTTTGACTTATGTTAGCATTGTGACCAAATAAATACGTATAGTTCAAACTGAAATTGTTGTCATTAAATCAATTAAAATCCATGGTATTCATTTGAAGTGCACACTCATTAAAGTTTAGGATATCACAATGACACTGTTGTGCATAGAAAACTGTAAGTACACAAGTGAGAAACTATGTAACAATAGTCAATTATGAATTCATTTTTAAAAAAGTAAGCCCAACTCTTACATAATGCAGAATGAAGGAGAAGCTTAGTATGTTGTATATTTAAACGATTTCAGCCCAGAACAATATCATGATGAGTTTAGAAAATACAGCAATATTTACTGTATATATAAATGACTTTGAAAATATTTCCTTTATTCATTTTAGTTTTTCTATTTATTTAATGAATGCCGCATTGTAGTGCATAATCTTCACTTAGCGGCTGTTATTGTCTACAATTGTCTTCTTTGAACATTCCAATGAAGAGCCGCTCGATATACAGGATGTAAAACAAAAATATATTAAAATTCACACCCTTATGCGGAAGTCATTCAATAGCTAGCTAGAAATATGATTTGCACGAAGTGTTTATTGAATATTAAAAACACTCCGGATATCCGTAGCTAAAAACTGAGCATTCCTAGTAAAGTAATAGTTTGAATCATCTATATCTGAAACACACACTCTTAAGCTAATTATGAAGTATGTATACTTTTCAACATATATACAATAACTAATGTATATTTTTCAGCTTCCATCACTATAGCTGTACTTTCAGAAGATTCCAGCTAATTGACTTTGAAATTATAAAATTTTAATTTTTCTCACATTCCTCAGTACAGTTTTCTATTTTATGAATACAGTTATACGATTGTCTATATTTCATTTGACGACATAACTCACAGGTAGCTGTGAAATCTCAACTCATTAGTTTCCTTCATCTTAGCAACCATTCGGATAAATGTTACATTTTTTTATTGAATGACAATGCAAAAAATACAATTTGATGTATCAAAGTATTATATGATCTTTCGATAACGTGTTGAAATATAATATCTTGTTACGAGCTAGGCTAAAACAAAGTACTTTATTAGTTACCATGTATCATTAATTGTAAATTCACTTTTATACATAAGTGATAAATAAGTTCACAGTGAAAACGATAGCAGTAAAAATATTATTATATGTAATCTACTTTTATTTAAATGATACATGATATCAACAAATTATATGCATATGTTTATTCGTTATTATTGACTCCAATAGCTGTTTTGTATTCAGATAGTGTGACAATGCCATCAGCATTTAGATCCAGACGATCTATTAGCTTCTGCAAAAGAATGTAAAGAAAATTGTTACGTCTTGCAGTGCTTATAAAATATGTCACCATTAGGACGAAAAAGACATTTCCATAATACTATTTACATTCTATCCTAAAATCATCCTAAAAATATTGATAAATGTGGGGGAAAGATCATATCAATGACTAATCTAGAGTGCGTTCTACTGAGACCATTAAGGATCGCTAAATTGTAAAAACTGGATTCAGATTTAGTGGGTGAACAAATTGTTGTCATAGCAAGACACAAAGTACTAAATGTCGACTCCTTTGAGGGAGTGAGCAGTTCATAGAAATCTGGGATGTCAGAGAAGAAAGCCCCATATTATTTTCTGGTTTAACTAGTTCGTCTCCTAATGTTGGTTTTTAGCAAAGACTGAATCAAATCAATCAACCCAAGCCACTTAGCCAAAAAGTCGAAGTAACAGTCACTAAGATTTAATTATATTTTTGGACAAAACACTTGACAATATATAACCTATATAGGAGGGTGGTTTTGTGCAAACGTTTGATAAGCTGATTATGATTTCTAGTCACAAGTACTTGTGATGGACAGTCAAATATCGACGTCCATTGTTGAAGTGTTTAAATACTAACAAAACATTTTCTTCGGAATGTTACGAATTTTATTGGTTTCCTTACTAACTTCCTCTTATTGACCTTCCGGTGAGGTATGGTTTATTTTATTAAAACTACATTACTTTTAAATATGAAAACAGTTGACAAATAATGCATACATGACGGGAAAAATATCCCTTCAAGTTGGAAACCAGAAATATCGGGATCGTCAGACTGTATGTGTTATTTAACTAAATATCCATATTATTCGAATAATTTAGCTGTTTGTATTGGCAACAGACTGAGGTTAGTTGAATGCCACTGAAAAATTTGAAACAAACGGGTATAGGATTCCATAGTAGTGTACACCCTTGATTCTACCATGGAGTCGAACCCAGAGCTTCTGGGTCGGCGGCCTCCTAACCCTCTACACAGTTTGGTCAGCGTCCTATGGTAGACTTTCTACTTCTATCATGTTGTGCGATAGCACAACAATCATCAAATGTAATCGGTGATAACCGTCTCACCTTGAAAAGGAATGAATTTTGCCAGTCATGACGATAGTCGTGCTATAGCACAAATTGATGGAAGTGGGAGTTCTACCACTGAATACTGGCTTAGTGGTGTAGAGGGATAAGTGGTCGCCAACCTGAGGGACCTAGGTTCCATTGCTTGGAGGGACCGAGGGTGCATACCGCCGTTGCGTCTCATGCTAGAGTGAAACAGCTTCCCCCTTATTCCCTGGCTCTTAAAGGTAATCAGCCAATATCAGATTATGACGAATACGAACAACTAAACCTGTCTTCATAAAAGCACCTTAATTCTGACGAATAATTATTCATGCATACAAATTTTATAGCTTTCTCTTATTGTATGCACCGACTCTCATTGTAAGATAACTTGAAACTATATGGTCATGCATTCTTGTGATAAATAAATCATAAGCAAATGCATGAAATAAGTCAATGAAAAACAAACGTGTAAGTGATTTCTCTAAAGCCGATTCTGACGTGTGCTTAAGCACAGTGTATGTCTAAATGGAATGTGTCACTGAGCACTGATTAAGTCTATTACAGAAGAATTATATGAATACTGATGTACGCAAATGTTATTTGAAGTTTACTTTAAGACCAGATGTTAATTTTTTTGCGTGGTTAACTTACTGATGATGTGGTTCGATAAGGGAAGTATCATCAAAGATATTGACTTTGTTTTGTTCTATGATGTCTTTCATTGCTTGTTGGTCTGTATAATTCCAACCAGTAAGATGCATATGAATTACGTAGAATTATATTAGGTTAACGTGACCAAAACAAATTAGCATAATAAGAGACTTTCAAAAATTCATTTTGAGTAGTATAAAAAATCATAGTTTCATGTAAGTCTCTATGACTAAAATGCTCAGTGATCCACTGTTATGACGTTATGTAAACAGTTAATTCAAAAGATAAGTAAAATAGAAATAAATAAGATGCAATGCAACTTAATTAAACAGCATTATAAAATTAAGCCTACAAAATTAGATGATAATTGAAAAGTTATGAACATTTCTTGATGATGATAGTTGTCGAACAAATAAGTCAAATAGCATATAAAACAATCGCTTACTTGTAAAACAGTTGGCGAAACTCCAGCTCTGCGTAATCCTTCAGATAATTCATCACGTGAAAGTACACCATCGCCACTAACATCTAATTTATGAAATAACCTAATTAATATGTCCTTATTTGACATTTGATTTATCAGTGATTACTTGTTTATTTGAAGTTATAAATTGAAAAAGACGGGAGATAATAATTGTAATTCATTTATTTAAACATAAAATAATACTCAATTAACTTATAAGTTTACATGTGTAACAAAAAATTTCATGTTACTTCTTGTCAATGATACAAGTTAGCTGAATAACTCATGAGATCTGGTTGCAGCATTTGACTGTTTCATATTATATTCAAACTTCCAGAAGTCATAAACTCACTAAACCTACGGAGGTTTTACAGAAAACAAGCTACATGGAGATAATCAGTAGTGAATCGTTAGTTCTTGTCAGTCATTTTTCATTATGATACTAGAACTAGCTCTTTTTATATTCAGTAGATAGTAAAAATTGAAAAATACAGCAACTTGTTTGTAACTTAGTTTTACAATTTTGCACTTTAAACTTTGTAGTAGTAGGTAAGTGTGTGATCGACCGTGATTTCCTGTTATAATTATGACATGTGAATGTTTAGTTTAAATATTACTTATTTCATTGCTTCTTGTTTTTATGTACAGTTATATCATGCGGATGGATTGGATACTCAAATTTATTATTAACGATTAAGAAGTTTTCTTATATACAGTCAATGTTTAATCCCAGTTTTATCGTTTGCCTTGAAGCAACAAACAGTCAAACACATACCAGTACATTCAAATTAATACATCTTTTAAAAGAATAGAATCTATAAGATTCAGATTTGAAATAAATTCTGAAAGGTAAGAAAGATCAGTATTCTCGAGTGCATCATCACTATGCCAAGACTCCATTTGCGCACTAATGATATGTTAGATTACTACATAAAGTCTTGTAGGCTTATTTATAATGACCATTATGGTACAATGTGATTTCGTCTCTTTATAAAACACCATATCATTAAGACTATGTATGCGAACGTGGATTTGAATGGATTTTACTAAATTTAATTCAAAACATGTTGTCCTTAAAGAACTAGAACTACATTTATTAAAACTACTGAGAATCTTCAGTAACACATTGCATAAACACCCTGCTACATACTTTCTGGGACTATATTTGGAGTAATGCAACACTAAAAATCTTATATCTGTGAAATCTTTACGCTAGTTGGTGTACATCATGAGTTTTCAGGTACGATTTAGCTTCAAATTCCTAAATCGCATGCACTATCTGGGTTTTTATGTTTTAATTATATTGAATATGGATTTTACGATGCATATTGTATATAATATTACAAATTGATGCATTTTACATCTTAACAATAACATTTGTAAACAACTTGGTTATAAATAGTTCTGAAGTAAGTAATAATTATTAGTTTGCTTTAAAATATAACTCAAGTGTAAAATATTTCTGATGAATAGAATTCTACTAGTTTGTATTAGAATACTTTGATCCCTTAGGAGTTCGTTACATCGCCTAATAGTGTTCAGCTATTGGAGACTATATATATATATATATATATATATATATATATATATATATATATATATATATATATATATATATATATATATATATATAGTAACTACCAATCCTGTCAACTTTCCATTTCAAAGATAGGTGAATTAGCTAGTTTTATGACCATTACTTTAGGTTTTACTCTCTATAGTAATAGTACAATGAGCTAATGAATCGTTAAATATTTCATGAAGTAGCAGAGACATTCATAACTAAAACTTACCTTATAGAAATACTGATTTCATTTATTGTAAGAATTATAAGTTAATTACATTTATTTAAGTGATGTTAACAACACCCTGTAATGTGTTATATTATTGGTTAAACCAATACTTCAAGATATTTCAGTATATACAAGTCTACAACATTGTAATTGTTTACAATAAATAACCTGTAGGTATTTTTGTTCTACATAATCGATTATTGCATATAATACTAAAAAGTGTTAATACTAACAGTCAATTCAGTATTGCATTCATTATGCACCGTAAACACTGAAATAGATGTCAGTATGTTTAGCTCGTAGTAAAATAATAATTACACGAACAAAGCCATTATGAAGTTCCTTTCGTGGTTATTTGATGATGAAAATTGGAAACCTTATGTAATAAGTGTATGATTGTCATAATTTATTTATGATACAAATTTATTCAATATTTCTTTCTACTGTTGGGTTCTATTTAAAGTGACTGTAGGCTATTTAAAATATTCCAACAAATGGGAAAATTCTATCTGAATAAAAAATCAATATTATGGAAATAATGAAGAAAACCCAATTGGTTATCACCTTTTGAAGAGAAGTGTTTTATTTGAATAGAAACCGGTTTCTGGAAAACTGTAACTGAACACTAACAAATATTGATTTCTATGTGATTATTTAAAGTGAAGTACTATTAAAACTGATAATATTAATGTTGGTAGGTAATTATTGAAGTGACTGATTATTTTCAAGGTTTAGAGATTAAAATAATTTCCTGACTCAGAAAGCTTCTTAGTATACAGATTATCGTCTTTGGAAACGAAATCACATGCACTGTATTTGTTATTTAGGTTTTACCTAGAGTCACGAGCTATAGTTCAACTTAATAACAGTTTCCGTGTCAATCCATTAAGTAAAGATAGAATATGGTTAACAAAGAATTAGTTTTTGGTTTCGTTTCGAACTGATCAAATTTAGTTCATAGTTTAAACAACTACAGGATTTTAACCCCTACCCCTAAAAATGTCACGATGAACACGCTAGTGGCTACCTTGATTTATTAAATCAACGGATAACGCGTTGGAAGCTTACTTCGAAAGTTACTACGTTCGTTTGTTGATATGGATTTCAACACTGGAATTTGGCAGACTCAAATGACAAGACTAAAAGGTGACGTAGCACTTGTCCTTGAATTCTATTGTTAGCTATATTACAACCGTACAGTAATCATGTAACTTCACTCACTATTTAGAAACTCTTCTTATATTGTACATGGACCAGAATAATTGATTAACAACTGGAATATCTTAACCCCTATATGTGTGTCATTCACAAAGACCATTAAATTAGAACAAATGCTCATAAAAGACATTTGCACTGACGGTCCAAGAGAAAAAATAGTAATATCAACAAGTAATAATGCTGAATTGTACAGGTATTCAGTTTGGAACTTAAAGTATGTCGGTATTTAATATAAATCCTTGGACATACATTCCATAATAATTGGTACTCATCAATATGTTGTATTTGAAAACTTAAGGGGTTCAAGTTTTTTGATGTATTCATATCAATCAGTTTCTTAATCTGGTACTAACCTATTGGGCAACTAAGATTCATAAACTGGTTGATCGCTAAGTAATAACAGGTTCGATATTTGAATATTGCTTCTTAGTGCAGGCCGGATTATATTAATTTAGTTGGAATGTGATCACAAGTCAAAACAACTCGATAATACGTTCAGTATGATGATGACGGTAACAAGGCTAAAAACTGTCGGGAAAAAACCTTTCATTAACATGATATCAATATCCTTGGGAACTTTTGCCTACTGACTTAGGTATTTCCCAAACGGATAACTTTGAGAGTCAGAGGATTCAGTCAGTTGTCATATAGATGGTAATGAACTGCTAGGCTCCAGCTCTGTCCTGTTTGAGGACCATCAGTTAGATGCACATGTACCTCTGTATCGATGTCCACACTGCAAATCAAAGCCAGCGTTTGTCAGCCTTATATACTAAGAAATCTGATAATAACTGTAAGCAGATTTTCGGTAGTTTCTTAAAACTACTTATATCTTAACTAATGAATGGAATACTAATTAGAAATGGCAATCTTGACTTGACTTGATATATTTATAACTACTATAGTAAACACGACTATTGTTAGACAAACATTATGCAATGCATTATAAGAGGTACAACTATAATAATTAATTTTGAAAGTAAAAATCTGAAAGACACCACAGTTAACAAATATTCAGTCAGTCACAGAATTAGTTGTTTCACTCCAGTGTGAAACTCCACCACAGTATACATCCACAACCCATATGAGAATAGAGCCCAGCACTTCAGAATGCTTAATCGCTAAGCATTTGAATCAACGGTTAATCCAACGGTTAATGTTTCTAACTTCAGTTAATTCATTTGACATTTTTTAGCGATGTCACTCACTAGCATCGGTGTGTAACTCCTATACACTCTAAATAGGTGTACTCCATTCAGCAGATCTCTTCACAAGAGCTTCAGTTTTTTCTCTCCGGAAGTTAATCTTTACCGAGCTGATATTAGCTATGCTTCGGCGTTGTGTGGTCGTGGATATACAATGCTGAAGAGTTCTACTCTATAACTAAACAGCCTTTTAGTCCCTTTTCTTTATTTTCAATTGGTGTCTAACCCAGATCAATTTGGAATATCAAATTCAACAATCTCCATAACACCAAACTGTAAGAAAATATATCACTTAGTACAAATGAATACTCTTTTATTAAAGACACGCCATATATAAACACATGTATATATATATATATGCATAAATCAGTTTACTTACTTAATTCTTTATTTTCTTAATAAATAGTCTAAACTTTGACTAATTCAATAAAGGGATCTGTAGTAATTATCAGATAGTTCAACAGTCTTTTTATCCAAATTTTAATTCATTTAATGATACATTTAATCACAGAATCATTGATTTAATATACCAATAGTATGTATTATTTATCAAATATTGATTATATATACTGTTCATAATAGTTTCTTATAGGTTACTTATTTTGTTCACCAATACTTTTTTATAGTTTACTATAGATATTATCACGTGAATAAACAGTAATTTCAGTTCTATTTGTAAATGTGAAATAAACTAAAACTACATTTTAACTGTTTGATTTGATTATCTATCAAAATATACTTAAGTACGTATAACTTATATATGAGTGCATATAAAGTATATTTATTTAAATTATGCATTTAACTAAAAGAAAATGATGAATAAGTATTAAAACAATGAAATATAACATAAAATTATAATCGATTAAATGAGTGTTTTAAGAAAAGAAAAACAATCGACAGATATTTTTTTTGAAAAATAAGAAAATTGATAAATTTTTTTCTTATAAGTTAGAAGTGACAAATGAGTAAAATTCTTCAAAATTAAGTTTTCCATTACCATCTACATCATTTTCACGTATCCATTGTTCTAATACTGAACGTGATACATTCATACCAGCTTCATCAAATAAAGTTTTTAATTCATTGACATCAATTTCACCACTTCGATCTTGATCGATTTGAATGAAAAGACGTCTCCATCTGAAATTATATAAAATATAAGAAAAATAGTCCCATAGACTCATTAATTATTGTGTCAAACTCCTAAATTTTGATCAAAATTTCTGTTTATCATTCAACTTTGGTTAAAATTAATTCAGCCATATTGCATTTCAAATGAGTGTTTTAAGAAAAGAAAAACAATCGACAGATATTTTTTTTGAAAAATAAGAAAATTGATAAATTTTTTTCTTAAAGTTCTACAGGAATCCATGTATTATTCGTCATTAAACTTGATGATTTTGACAACTTCTTATGATGTAATATATTAATACAATGACATATAAAACATTATGAGTTAAAATGGTATTTAAAAAAGTTACGTTTCTGTTTCCCTCACCTTGAACTACGACTATGAAATGTTGATAGATTTGAATGATTTTTGCTTGTCAACTATGACGCAATATTATACTAATTCACTCACTGTAACCTAACCCTACAGTGTGGTGGGTTTTTTACACTAGGTAATACATAAAAAGCGTTATACATTAATAGTAATCAGATGGTTAGTCATAATAGCAAATGACTTCAACTTATAAGATTGCAATTGGATGTTATGAATATATCACAAATCGGGCTGAATTAGACAACCATTAATCACCAGAAGGAATTGGACAGCCATTTCATGTAGTATGGAAACTTTTTACCGCATTTGTAGATATATCCAATATAGATCTAGAACTTTTCTGTCAGTCAGTGTTGAACAGGACTGATTGACTAATAAATTCGTAGTTTTTAGATTCATTCTTGTTTGAAATAGTCAACACTGTTGATGGTGAAAGTTATAGCCTACATATTTAAGCTATTTATAGTTTCTTACAAGTTCTCAGGAATCCATGTAATCTCATTGAATTGAGATTTGACAATTATTATGATGTAAATAAATCAAGACATATAAAACATTATGAGTTAAAATGGTATTTAAAAAAGTTACGTTTCTGTTTCCCTCACCTTGAACTACGACTATGAAATGTTGATAGATTTGAATGATTTTTGCTTGTCAACTATGACGCAATATTATACTAATTCACTCACTGTAACCTAACCCTACAGTGTGGTGGGTTTTTTACACTAGGTAATACATAAAAAGCGTTATACATTAATAGTAATCAGATGGTTAGTCATAATAGCAAATGACTTCAACTTATAAGATTGCAATTGGATGTTATGAATATATCACAAATCGGGCTGAATTAGACAACCATTAATCACCAGAAGGAATTGGACAGCCATTCCGTCGTAGTATGGAACTCTTCCGCAGTTCCCATCCACGACCCCACCAGGGATCAAACCCAAGACCATCTGGCTCCTCAGTGGACTCTTTATCATTAGACCGCTGAGTCGGCTCTCAACGGTTGATATTTCTAATTCAGACTGCATCATACATATCAACATCTTTTATTTCAGGATAGACTAATTTATTTTATTAAATAACTTCTTATTTTACATTACTGAAGCATAAATCTAAGTTGAATTGAAGAAATAATTAATGTGAAAGAAATTCAGAGAATTCAGAAAAACATTTTATAGAGTTAAAAAGTTTCTTTTAGTATCTTATTTCGTAGAACCTACATAGAATCGTATCTACTTATCATTTATACTGAGCAATGTAATACCAGAATGTAGCCATATAAAACAGTCCAGTTTATTTCAAAGGAAAATTTTTGAGAACATTCTGTGGAATGCTTCTTGTAGAATCCTACATAGATGCACATAAACTTAATTGGAATAGTAGTTATAGTATTATCAAACTTGATCAAATTACTTCTCTATGAGCCTTATAAACTTTATAAACTTTATGAGTTTCATTCATTTACTTTCACAAATCCGATTAAACTCATGACAATTTCATTATTACGAAACGAGATGCATTAGATATGCTTCTAGAAAATGTTAACAGTATTTCCAACAACATCAACTTCACAAAGGTATTTGGGACTATCTACCATAAATTATCTTTTTTGAATCTCTGGTCGTAAGAAAATAAGATAATTGTCTTGGGGTAAAAATTTTTCGAAAGCCAACGTATTCTGGAAAATACCTAAACTAAAAATGCCAAATCAACGAGAGTGGAGTCGAGATGAAGTCGCAGATACGAAAAACCAAGAAACTGAATTAAACATGGTAATGTCTACACTAATGATGGACAACCACCCCAAGAACTTTGTTAGGATACTTAGGAGAAAGCGTGATGAGACGGAAAAACCGAAGGTTCGACCGAAAGAATGAATAAACACTGTGGCTGTACCATGCCGAAATATAGCATTCGAAGAGATTAGAAGAAATTTAAATAAATATGGTACACGTGTCTTCTACCAGAGAAACAATACACTGGGTAAATATCAGGGAAAAAGTATCAAAAGAAGAACAAACAAACTATGTATATGTTATCAAATATAACGAATGTAATGCTCAATACATAGGAGAAACATCACGACAGTTGAATGTAAGGGTGAAGGAACACACTTTATTTACAGCATTGTCCTCAATCCTTTGATGATCTAAGAAAATTAGAAACAGCGCACAGCACCAATTTCAATAGAATTAAAATCCTTTAAATAATTTTAATTCTTATAAAGAAAGGTTAACATCTGAAACCCTACATACATGGGCTAATCCTAACAATATGAATCAGCGAGAGAGAGTATTATTAGCTGCACCATGGTAATTAACACTCAAAAAATGAATTCAAACATTATCTACTACTACAACTTCCAGCACATTCCACTTATTTACTTATCAATTCTGTTTGGAATTATTTAATCTAATTAAATAGTTCAATGTGGTCCCAGTTGCAAATATGCATCCATCTTTTGACTAATAATTATTTCGATATCTATTTACTCTTACTAAATTCTGCATGATTTGACAAGCTAATCTTCAAATTGTCTAGCCCTTTCCGTGAATATAGTTCAAAGCGATATATATGTACAAATGATTGCAACATGTAACTACAAACAAACTGCACACCATCATCCACATTTCATCATTAGTTCACCTAATATGTTCATAACCTGTAATATGATTGGACAATCATAGTGACATTTGACCTCTTATTTACATTTATATTCTGTAATTTTTGAATTTTGGTTATTTCCCTGAAGAAGCATGGACTAACTTGCTGAGTAAAATGTTGGAATTTCTTTTATATCACGCTGTGAGATTATTCTCAAATATATTCTATTCATATGTCTTACATACACTCAGCATCCAAGTTTTGTAAATCTTTTCGTTCCTCTCTGGATGAAAACTTATAAAATCATGGAAATAATATTTAAAAAGAAAGACGTTTGAACGAAGAATATTCTTTTCGATAAATGCTCATCAGGTTCTACATTTATTATCTAAGCTTGCCACTTCATTTTGTATCTATCAGTTCAACTGCTCCTGTGGAGCAAGTTACATTGGCAGATGCTCAAGGAATTTACTCCTCCGTGCCCGGGAGCACCTTCCAGTTTGGTTAACCAAAGGAGTTGTCAGAAATATCAATAGCTCAATATTAGCACACCTAATCGAAACAGGTCATACGGCGAGCATAGATAAGTCATTTAAAATAGTATTCTGTGTCAACAGATATCTGCCAAGATCGGTTAGACTCAAAGTCCTTAAAACGGCAGAAGCGATAGCTATACGGATCATGAGGCCAGAACTATGCATACAGAAGAAGTACGTTCAAGCCCTTCTCCTGCCATGGCCGACGCAAGATCCGTTAAACCAGTCTCCAATTTAATCACACGACGATTTAAATTTAGTAATGCGTATGTGTCTTTCCCTCTTCATATGTGTATTTGTACCCTGTCCAAATACTACTCTCTTTGTTCACATATATGCATATTTATTATTAATATTATTATTATTATTAATGTTATTAATCAAGATACACAGAATGAATTTGAATATCACTCAATCTTCTTTCCTAATTTTATTGACTTTACAACATCTTAAGACCGATCAAATGAACTGATTATAATTTTTTCTATTATTGTTATTGTTACTATTTGACGAATTTGGATTATCACTTACTCCATTTTGTAATTTCTTACCTATTCGGTTACATTTTAAATAGCATTCAGCCTTTGTCTAATCACATTTTGTCACTACCCCATCTCCTAGGTCACCCATATACAGAGACACCTATACATATATATTGGATTAATAAGCTTGTTGTTCATTTCAATTGTCGTTTACGTTTCACAAGTTACATGATAATGATGACTATTTCAATATTAACATTCGTATTTTACAAATAATCTGAAGAGACAAAATTAATATCCAAATTATCCTTTATATTTAAATGATGTTATACCCACCTCAGAACTGGCTATTTTTGTCACTGATAATTTTGAACTAATAAATGTAGAACCTGATGAGCATTTATCGAAAAGAATATTCTTCGTTCAAACGTCTTTGTTTTAATAAGCATGGGAATTTTTAAACAATTGAAATAATATTTTCAGAAAACATTGAATTCATTTTATTCTATAAATAATATCACTCTAGTTTTATTTAACCTAATTAGTTAACTTCAAATTACAGTAATTCAGTCTGGCATGCCTTCTTTGTGAGTATCACCCAGACAAGGCCAGAATTGTTAACTTATAACAAAAGGCCAGTTGGAGCTCTTTACTGCAAGCTCTCAAAGGTTCAGAATAACGTTACATCTTGGTGTGGTCTGTTTACACTAATACTCCTAGACCCTAAAATAGTAAAATACTTAAAATGGATCTCGTTTATTGTTGATAATTTACTAAGCAACTGGCCAGTTAAAAGGACAGCAGTATGTACAACTTTTATTTCTGCACATCTTTTATCCAATTTGAGACTCTTCGGTTAACGACACCATGAAAACATCTGTTGCTATTCTGACAAAAATTAAATCATGAATATTTATGGCAAATAACAGAAACCTTTACTATTAACATTCTTCTATGGGTTCATTAATAGAGAATGTAGGAACAAACTGTCAGAATGAATTTTTAATTCTGAGACTACTAATTTGTCTAGAATGTTATTACTAGGTAAAACATTTAGTGAATTTTAAGATGTGAAAAGAACGAGGAGACCTAGCAAAATAAACAGTCCCTGGAACTACTAAATAGGAAGTTTGGCCGGAAAAAATATAAGGGATTGATGTATACAAATGTGTAGAGGTGATTATTGTGAACACAATGGAAAGATATATATTTTTTAGTATTCGTTACAGATTAATTCTTGCTCGGTACTACTGAAAATCGGGGAGAACTGGGCAGTAATTTGTCCCAGTATATGACTCCCAAGTAGTGAGCGCCACCGGACCCCATCGAAGAGTGGGACCCATGGCCTGCAATTCTGGAGGGGAACGCATAAGCATCACCAGTGTACCCTCGTTTTCAGCGATATCCGGCTGAGAAAATACTATGACGAATACGAACAAGAAATTAAAAACTAATCTCCGTAAGAAAACTACAACTAGAACGGAAGTTTGTTTGAAATATGCCATTTAAGTCTAAATTAATGATATTAATTTGCCTGCATGGCAGTATATATCAAACATGGACTCATCTGAGTGGTTTGTTTTAAGTTTATATTTTAATATGAAAATGTTTATTAGAATGCCTAAAATTTCAATAATAAAGTTAAACATGTCTTTATATATCAATTAGTTCAATGTAGAGATAGAAGGCAATCACATTCCAGTTATCAGGAGATTAAAGTTTTTCTACACTTTGAACCAATTTTTTACACTGATTACATAATTTGAAAACCAGAGTCGAAATGAATACTTTACTACAACTATCCACATAGATTTTGGTAAAACTGGCTTGTGGCCATCATTGAATCAGTGAGGAACGTTTGTACTACTCGGGACTTTTCATCTGAATGACTGTGCATCTCAACAATAGTGTTCAAGTCAACACTCTACAAATCAGTTAGCAAAATGTTGGTGTTTGAAATGAAAGAAATTCATAAATAAATTGAGCATGGTAAAATCAAACACGCATTTGGATTGCACGACCTTATTTTGTTTTTGATTTGTTCGATTGTGTTATTTAATCTTGTATTAATTCAATTCGGTTACTTATTTCTCTAAAGAAGCGAGCTGCACTAAGCCGCGAAACCTCAGAAATTTTAATTTCTACTCATTGGAATTTTACAAATATATATATATCACTTATTTTATAGAAAGAAATTCAGTTTGAGTCATTTAATAATTTTAAAACTGTAATAAAAGTATATTTATTAGCACGAAACAAACGTCATGGAATTCCACTCCTAATCAAAATCCAACCTTGTTAAGGGATAATTATGTGGCAATCTGCTCATAATGCAATGTAGGTCAATTAAGACTAACCAAACGCCATCCGTAATTTCAAAACTGCGGAAACAAAAACCATTAAGATTGTCTTCTGAGGGGGGGGGAATTGAATAAAATTTCACACAGTTTCACATTAATATTGTGAAAATTATACACAACAAAGATGCATATATGTCATGACTTACTCAGCTGCAGGTTCATTATTTAATCCCATAGCTACTTTAAATTCATCACGGGTAATAAAGCCATCTCGATTTAAGTCTAACTGATTCATTACTTCCTGGATTAATAAACCGAATAAATCGAATAGTTTTAATAGAACCTAAATAAAGCTTGAATTCTTGACATGAAAGTTAATTGCAATTGCGAAATTCAAACAAATAGTTAATCTTTTTCATTTCAGCATGGAACTCCTCATCAGTGCACACTCTATATTCCTCCCCAGAGGCTTCAGGTTGTCAAACGCCTAACCTCATCACTGGGTCGGTATTCATCGGCATAATTCCCACTTTCATTAATTTATTATATAGCGCAACGATTCAGTGGTTCCCCGTCAACATCAATCTGTGACTAATTCAAGAAACTAAACTTATTGTGAATTTCCACAAGCCATCTCAACCTAAATAGTCAATCTATTGAGAAAAATGTATTATAAAAACACTATCAGCTTAGATATACACAAAAAGGATATGATTTAAGTGAAGATTTTATATTGTAGTGTCTGCAAACTACTTAACATATCACAAAACATATATTTCTATTTATGTACGAAGTGTATTGTTCTAAATCACGGTACAAATCATCTGATTTGTTACTGACCCATAGTAAGTAATATTGGATTTGTCATTATCCACATTTCATATCAAAGGGTACTTTATTCAAACACGTTTCCAGACAGTACTGAGTATGGTTATCAGTACAGGAATTTAAATAGATTAGTAGTTTCAATAGCAAACACAATCTGCATCAAAAGGAAATCATGATAAAATAGATATAATGGCTCAACACTTCTCTAATATATTTGCCTTGTTTTGATAACCAAACGTTTTTTATTTTAGTATTACTGAGTTACGCCGTTACTCCTCACTGAGGGGCATAGGCCGCTCACCAGGATTCTCTATTCAGCTCTGTCCTGAGCAATTCTTTCCAGCTGTTTATCTTTTTAATGTCTGCTTCCAATTCTCAACGAACTGTGTTCTTTGGCCTTATTTTACCATTTCCCAACAGAATTCCAAGTTAATGCTTGTCTCGTGATGCAGTCTGATGGTTTCCGCAATGTATGTCCTATCCATTTCCAAGATCTTTTCCTAATTTCGTCTTCGGCTTGAAGTTGGTTTGTCCTCTCCCATAGTAAGCTGTTGGTGATAGTTTCTAGCCAACGGACACTCAGTATCTTTCGTAGTCAATTGTTTATAAATACTTGTATCCATCTGATGATGTTTGCAGTAATTCTCAAAGTTTCAGCTCCATACAGCAGAACTCTCTTGACGTTCAAATTGAAGAGTCTAACTTTGAGGTTAGTTGACAGTTGTTTTGAGTCTCATATGTTTTTCAACTGTAGGAATGCTGCCTTCATTTTATTATAGGTTTGTATTATTTAGTTTTTGATAATCAGGACTGAATTTTGACTAGTCACTGATGGCATGTGCGCATCATTAGTAAACTGCCTCGAAAAGTTTACTTTGTAACAAATATTTTCAGATTGTAGATTAAGGCTTTCAATGGAACTCGGGACACATTTTCATTCAACTTGGAACCTGATGTCCCTGAATCCCAGTCACTGTTGTTAATATTAAGCTTGCAGCCAGGTAAATTTTTGTATAATCATTAACACATTATCAACTGACAAAATCACTTATATTATGATGGCTAACTGAAATATCAAGGTGTTTGCTTGTGAGTTTTCAAAAGACTTTTGTAAACTTACTTTATTATAATAAAGTTACTTACTAAAAACCCGTAAAACGAACCACTCATTACATTTTAGAATTAAGACTTGTCAACAAAGAATTTCTAGTTAATGTACACGTATAAATGCGTTTCTCGAAACCAAACACATGATACTCAACTCTATTCTAATGCACCTATGCTTTTAATACTAAATCAGGTAATTACATTAAAATGAATGATAGTTTTGCATTCAGAGCCAGATGCATTTATTTGGCTTCTATAGTAAGTGGTATTTATTTTGAATGTGAATAACTAGTATATATATATATATATATATATATATATATATATATATATGTATAAACTTACTTCAATTTTCGACATGGATATCCCAGATTTGACAAGACGAGTAGTTAACTCCTGTCGACTAACAACACCATCGTCATTAGTATCAAGCATATTGAAAATTTCCATTAATTCTTCAGCATTTAAACATCGAGACATTGCGAATTAGAAATGACGACAATGTGCAAGTTTTCCTAACATTAGAAAATATACGTTTAGTAAGTCGTAAGACTCAGTGTATGTTTTTTTTGTGAACATTTAACGATTAAGAAGACTAAAATTTTATTCACACATATTTGTTGACGTAAATTCATGGGTATCAATATATACGACGAATATGGAAGATTGCTAGAATAATGAAGTAAATGCCACTGAAAGCACTAATTAATGTATTTTATACTTATGAATGATGCTTATAACGATTCACTATATACATATTCTATTGTGAATTTTCAAGACATGAGAAACATGTTGATAGCTTTTACTGATAGCTAAAGTTCCAACAACATACTTAATGTAAAACGTTGTATAATTGATTGCTGATTTCATCACAGTGTATTCTAAGTTAATTATAAAGATGTCTGCCATGACTGGGCTTAGTTACCTACTCATGAGCAATCTTTCTACCTGATAACATGAGTTATTTAACGGAAAATTTAGTGTGTAGAGTTTTAAGTTCTATAAAATTACTAAATTGCTTTGTGCAGCTTAATTAATCTAAGAAAAAACTTTGGTAGCCTTTAGCTTTTTTGTTCCTCATAAGAAACCTTCAAATAAAATCCAAACGTATTATTCAATCATATAAACACAACAACATAGTTATAATGATGCCATATTTAAATTCATGAAATCTGAGAAAATGCAATAAATAACGGTAATCCATAAAGCTAGTTTAAGGGTACTCAACTGTTTGTGCTGTTCACGAGATTCGTTCAAAATTCACTAAAACAACTGGTTGGTAAACATAAAAGACTTAACCTCTCATTCAATTAATTTGGATTGTATATAGAAGTGTAATCTACCACTGAATACGTAAAAATGACAAAATTTCCTTAATAGGAATGTCTACAAAATACGGTGATTTCCATTGTATGGTGCAATTCATCATCTGCCTATAAATAAATAAAAATAATTATGTCATGGATTACTTTATAATTGTTTAACATTAATGATGTATACTTTCTATTTACGTTGAATTACCAACAGACCTCCTTTGTATTCCTACGATACTTTTCAATTAGCTAGTATACGAATCGGTATTTTAGACAATGTCGAGCTTGAACCTGATACTGAAGAGGATTGAAAGTTGGAGTGAATTGGTAACAGCTGTGCACAAAAACATTTATATAATTTGAAGTATAACCAACTACTCATATAATGTAAATCATTACATTCTAATAATGAAATAGAAAATACTTCCAAAAGTAAACAAAAATGAGTTATCAAAATTATGATGTGATAAAAGGAAAGGCGTAAATTTTGAATAAAAGATATCATAAAATCTGGATTACTTAGGATTTGACAGTAATTTCTTATTGAATTTTATTTATGTGTTTTAGGCTAGAGAGTTTATTATTTCGAAATGTTTCAATAGATCACTTTTAACTGAAGTAGGAGATGATGAACTACAGGATTGTACAATGATAACATTCAGTACTTGGCAAGCAGAAATATTAAAATCATAAACCTGATACATAGATTTCTAACATTTCATGATTTTAGGAATCGGAAAGAAATAGAATTACATATTTACAAAGACCACAAAGTAGGCATCATTTATGAAGTGAATTAAACGAACTTTGAAATCAGGTTTATTTTGTATGGTGTTGGAAACTCTAAGTTAAAAAAATAAACAGTGACCATTTGACTTCATTTAACAATTAGGCAAAACATACTGTAGAAAGCCAAGCAAGTAGCATATATACAGTTGTAAACTTTCATGGTTTAACAATGAAAATTAATTAAGACCAAAATTGGCTCAATCATGTTATGTCCTTAGGAACTTTTATGTTTCCTACAGAATCCAACCTAAATTAAAGTTTCCTAAATTATAGAATAATCATTGTTATTTACACTTCCTAACTAATTATATCTCAAAGGGGATTGCATAAACTTTTGTTTAACCTGAAGAAAATTCATTTAAGGAAGCAAAAATTTACAAATTTGTTTGTTTCAACCTTTATTTTGTTCATACACACTAGTTGATCTACTTAAGAAGACGCTCATACTATGTTTTTCACTCTTTTAACAATCATTGTTTAGTCTGTTGACTAAATTTATTTTATAAAGAGTCGTTTGAGATTCTTTTGCAAATTCTGAAATTTATAGGTACCTTAAACCTATTTAATTACCGTTAAGCGCCTTCAAGACTATATATATATATATATATATATATATATATATATATATATAT
This sequence comes from Schistosoma mekongi, assembly GCA_034768735.1. Lineage (NCBI taxonomy): Eukaryota > Metazoa > Platyhelminthes > Trematoda > Strigeidida > Schistosomatidae > Schistosoma > Schistosoma mekongi. The sequence goes on along the minus strand of CM068305.1, from coordinate 52,793,865 downwards.
ATATACATTTTGCTGAGCTATTCTAATTAATTATCATGAAGTAGATTGGATTCCAGATCAAGTAACATTTAGCTGTACTCGACAGACTTTATATCACGCGAAATTTCCATATTTTACTAACTCAAAGTCGCGATTAGAGCTAATCATAACGTTTTCTATGTTCACTAATTACATTCCTTTAGTGAGTGAGTGCACATTTAATTTCAAGCCCGACGTTTTATCATATATGTCAGCCTACTCATAACAGACGGTTGTGGAAACCTTTGGATTCGTGGATTTAAATCTTCATTATAACCTATGCTGTAGTTTTTATCATTTACTGACTGAAGAAATGATAAAGCTGACTGAAACTTTTGAATATAGCACAAATAGTTAAAAGATAAATCCTTGCAGATAACCTCGGACCAGATTTACGATGAGAGAATGAATAAATATGAATATTACTTTACCTAATTCGTCATCCTAATAATTAATATGATAAATACATGGTTTGAAACAGATGTATAGTAGATTTTAATGACAATATAAAAATTTCATCTCAATATAGTGCCAATGATATCGAGTCACTTAGGCTAGTGGTCACATCACATCTTAATCGATGGAACTCAGTCAGCTCTATGAAAATACTACACAGTAATTCACCAGAGTGTTTAGTTTATCAACATATTACATTTCTTATCACATGATTTAATTATGGTTTGTCACACTACAATCTCATGTAATGCAAGTACGAAGCTGGCATCAAATTGAATGAATACTGAAGTTAAACATTCATTCTTTGTGTAAGAGTTAACGAAATAATGCTGTCAGTCTTAAGTAAAGTTAATAAACAGTCTATGTGTGTATCAATATTTCGACAGTCGGCTAATGAATGGATACAATAATCTGCTGACAAAAATATATTTCAATTGATGCTCAACTTACCAGAAATATTTAAGAAACAAATTAAGCTATTAAAAGTCTTTTTGATCTCTGTTTATTGCCTTTATCAATTTAATTAATTTGATCGAAGTATCATATTTCTGTGTTAGAAACCAACATAAATGGCTAGGCAGTTTGTATGAAATCACCAATCATGTGATTGCTAGAATGTCCTTGAAACAATTAAGTCTCAAAAGAGTGGTTGTATCCCGACGACCTTGATACTCATTTTGAATAAATAAATTTTTGTATTTCTAAGCGTAGGTGGGTATTCTCATTTTCGTTACTTTCCAAGCATTAAGAATATTGCCTTGGTTGAAATGATGTCATAAAAATTTGACTAAAATTTTAGCACCGAATAATAGGCTATATGTCACCTCAAAGAAGTGATTGTACCTTACAGTTATAAAACATAGTATTGATATCGATCGACATTTTTATGTGGTTTAATGCAGTAAGATGAACAGGTTTTCTCACCGATTATAAATGACCACATTTCTCACGCATTTTTCGGTTTACTTTAGTTGATTTCCAACCATTGTGTTACAATTTCGGAAGGTCGAACAGTATTAAAAACTTATAGCCTAATACCAGTGAAGAAGACATTTTGTTTACAGTTAATTATTATCGTATACTCCTATGAATATTGATAATCATATGACAGTATGCTTGTCAGGAGAATCTTATTTCCGAAATAATTGTTGAACATCAGCACATGATTGTAAGAGAGAACTATTTATTGAGTCGCAATACATTCTTGATGTATTTGCATGAACAGATTTTGTAAATTCTTATTGAGCCTCTATTAACAATGTGTTCTTTGAAATGATGATCGAGAAATTGAAGAAAGTGGGTAGAATATGAAGCATGATAATAGACGTTAATGCAAAGAAAACAAAAGTAATGAGATAAACAATCATGCATTTAAATAATTGATGTAGGATTTAGAATCATAATCTCTAGTCCAGTTAATCTTAAGAAACACTTAAGAAACAAGTGTTGATCATATAATAACTAAGTGGTTTCACTAAATGTATCACTTCTTATTATAAAAGCGTCTTGAATTTCATCGTAAATCTCTTCCATCAAATACTTAAGCCATTTACCTAGTTACTTTGACCATATCCTGCAATATTTATGGGGCATATTAAGTGCTTAAATGCGATACATAACTGAAATGTCTACGACTCTTGACAGTTCAAATATTACCTTGATTTCAAAGACGTATTTTAAGATCCACTTAATAATAATCTTGTGCTTATTAGTGACATGTTTGAGGAGGAATACGTAAGGTGCTAGTTGAGATTTCTAACCAGTAAAATGTGGCCATCATAAAGTGGGACACATCATCATGGAGACATCAGTCAGTTTTCAATGTTACACAGACATCGTTCAATTCAGTTTGTGAGTAACTACCGCACACTTAACATATATGAACTACATTACTCTTAAGGTTTCACTCGACATCGGGAATTCCCTCTAAAACTTACTCGTCACTGAGTATCTTTTTCATATATTTTATAGTTATTCATACCAGACTTATATTAGTCTCTAAACTCAAAAATGTAGAATATTTTTAGACAAACATTTTTTCAGTAGAACACTATGTCCACATGTTTTAATGAAAAATTACCTTGAGTTATCAACAGAATATCCAAATATAGAAACTTAATAAAATCATAGTTGATTAATTGTGATAATCTAGTTCTGAGTGTACTACTTTCCAAGCTGTTTGCAGATTAATCACGTTCTTATTTATAGAATAAGTCGATTTGACTTCTATAAATAGTAACACTTAATAATCTTACAAATTATTGCATATCATAAATGTTGCATTCTTGGCATTTGATTGGCTATTCATAGCACAGACATTACATTATGCTAAACAATTCACATGTTAAGTTGTTTGCGTTGATTTTATTAGTAAGCGAGTGTGCATAAACGACGAAGTGAATTGTGTTACTTTGGCTAGTTTTATATTGTGTTACCACCTAATATAACAGTTGATTTGACATAAAACAATCGACAAAGATTGATCATAGAATAAATCGCAAGACAAAATATCTAATTGTATATGCTTTGAGTTATAAACAATGGATAGAAGAGCACTAATTGAAAAGTTTCATCAAATGGATAAAAATTGTGATGGTGTATTAACAGCTAATGAAATTCGACTTTGTGTTCAACGATCTGGCCTACCAGAATCCAAAGTGAATGTAAGTTTCCTTTGGATATTAATTAATAATTATGTTAATCACTATAACATACTAAATATTTTAGAATGAATAATTAGTCAACACTATTAGGAATAAGATTAATTGTTACATTGTTACCAAAATGACATTTGATACAACATTTACAAATATAATTTATTCCACAGTAACTATTTTTCTTTGAATGTCAAATTTTTCACAGCTAGCGGCTTACTATAACGCACACATTTGAACTATGAATTTTATTACTAACTTAAGGATAGTCTCTAGGTCCTATGTAAGCTGTCATTTTTCTAGTTAAACTAGAAAACACTTTATCTAAACAGTTTGTTAACATTTTCAAATTTAACTGTCGGTGAATTGTTGACATATACTTTGTAAAGATGATACGAAATAATAAGATGCTTTTAGACAATTCAATGTGGAATCTAAAGGTTGTATAGGCTTTTAAGATACTATGCTTACAGAAAATGGATGGTTTGATAAGAGGGCATACAGACCAGGATGTATTTGTGTAAAAAATTTGCATATTTCATTAAAAAAACAGTTATAGAATTAAGATTATTTGTTAAGAATGACCTTAGTTGAGGAATCCATCACGGACTAATTTTTATACGGACAACTTGTCACTAAATTTATAAAAAGAACTTTCAAATTGTGGGGTGGAATTTATTATGTATGCATCTGCAATTAAGAAATGATTTCAGCAAGAAAATATTTACATAGAGATTATAAAGATTGATTCAGAAAACGTTTAACCCTGTGAAACTGTAACTTTTTCACAAGTCCGACGGTGAAACTGTTGCTAAAAGACAAATTAAACAGATTGACCATCTTTTTGTACTTATCAGTTCAACTCCACTGCTGGAGCAAGTAACAAGAAACATTCTGAGAAACAAGAAACAATCTGACGAGTCTTAAATAGGACGAAAAACGTGTCCTGAATTCCACTTACCAGTTGCAAACAAGCTCAAGATAATAGGCTATTAATATTATATTTGTTATATTATATTCTGACACAGTACCAAGTGATCGGCATCGACTTTATTATTATTGTAAATGATATACAAACATTAGCGTAGAGTCTTGATGAAAAACTGACTGTGAAGAAATTTCCTCATTCACCTGTTGATTTTATTAAATGATTTAATGAGGTTTTTTTAAAATTCTATTGATAATCTGCTAAAATCAGTCACTGACAAAATAATTCAGAGTGCGAAAGCATTACCTATTTCATTTAAACAACGGAGACTATGTGCACAAGCTTTACTATTTCTTACGTAATTCATGCGTTACATAATTTCCTATCAGCTATTTGGTCTGATTTGCTATCACATTATTATTTTCCTCGGTCTACGTTAATGCTTCAAACATAATCTTGCTCTTTCAACCTATTATTACTACGATTGCAAATTATTTAACTGAATTTTATAGATGATATCAATAAAACGCCATGAATCTAAAATATGTTGCAGAGTAGAAGACGAAATTGATTAGCATCGTCTTTTGTTTACGCGCCAGATGTTCTTGGATACTCAGAGGGGGCGGCCTCAACGAACTACCTACCTACCTAGCTTCATACAAGCAGGAAAAATGGTAACTACACATGGCATTGGTCCATTGAAACAGCTTGTCCTTTTGCTTGAAGCATATTAATGGGCTGGTCCTGAATGTTATTTGAAGGTATGCTACAGGGAATGTATCCATAATCGACCTCTCCAAATGAAGTTATAGCATACCGCTTACAATATCTCCCTCAACTTCAAGGTTCGTAGATAGTGCTTTCATAGGGACAGTGTGTTCCATCAGTGGAGGCCATTCCTTCACGTTATCCAGCAGCATCTTGTATGGCTGAACAAAGGACATTCCAGCTTAGTCAGGTCTATTGCGCAACATATAGTAGGCTAAAAGCATTCAGCCTCAGTTTCTTCATTTGACATATTATTTACTTAGATATTAGTAATTTCAATGTATTTCATTATACTAACAAATGTAAACTAATATATTGTTGTTTTGTATGAGGTATTTACTTTAAACTTAATCATTCATTTAGACATTTAATTTAAACTTATGCCCGTAGAATATGGCAAAGCATCTAATCAAATAAATATCTCTTGCTCGTATATTCATATTTTGAAGTATTCGGAGTTTTTAGGCAAATTTGTGTATCCCACTTATTTATGTGTATATGCTTCTCTAATCTGTTGATTCTTATGATTATTAAAAGGTTGAAAAATGATACCTCAGTTTTATAACTTCAGAATCTATAAGAAAATAGTAAACTGAATCTTACAGATACAAATAATTGAGGATCTTAAGAACGAAAATATCAGCTGACGTTGTAATGAGCAGAAAAAAGGGAAATTTGTTCATATCAGAAAGACCAAATTACAATGAAACACCTTTTCAATAATATATGGTTTTCACATATTGTTCAGCAACTGTTAGTTCATAATGCAAACTACAATATTTTAGAGGTTGTGAAACATTAACCTTACTAACTATATCATATATTCCATGTACAAATAAACCTGAATTCAGCAAATGGGTACTATGATATGAGTGATAGAAAACTGTAGCTTTATGATATCATGTGACTTATGCTTACAAAAGTATGTAATAATAGAATACAAAGATACTACATAAATGGCAGTGGTTAACATTTTCGACATGTTCAATGACATTGTAACAAATATTACTGGTAAATGCCTTCTTGATAGTAAACGTAACAAAGATGTGTGCACTCTTGAAACATTACTTCAATGAAAGTTAATTGTTAAGTTAAAAGAGACATAAGACTAAACCGTTGAGCAGACCTCTAAGTAAATGCAATACACAAGGGGCATTACCATACATTTTGCTTATCGTTAAATAATTCTATGACATTTGCGTGAGGTTTTACAAATTAATTCGTTGTTGAAATACTGAACTAAGTGAATTCTGGCAAATTTCAGAGAGTAATAAAACTACATGTATGTAATACAATTGATCACTCATTGGATCATGTTTAGATATTACTAATGATATTTTTATGGAATTTGTACTGTGTTGAGTTTCGATTTGTTAATCATATTCTCAAATGTTATTTCATGCAGTATTGTCAAATTACGCTGAACTTACATTCTGAAGTGCTATAATTACTATTGCCGAAAACATCTAATGAAGTTGATAAGTGTATTCATACCTTTTATAAATCTAATTTATTAAAGTAGTCAGTAGTGTTTTATCACACGTTAATAGGTTTGATTTGTCTGTAGTTGACAAAGTAAATGCACATATGTTTTAGTACTAAAATAGGCATCTCAACAGATTTCTCGACACACAAAAGGGTACAATTAAATCATGTACATACTAAAGTCCGTTGTTTATTCAAACTGTTGACAAAGTTATGAAATGAAAGTAATAATATATTCATAGAACAAAAGGAATTTCCATTCCCCTCCCTTCTCCTCCACTTAACTATAATAATACTTTAAATGTTTTCGTTTAATCAGATATTAATTAAGCTGAGGTAGCTTTGTTGTGAGCGGTATTTGCTTTGTTGTTTGTAATCATCACAGATTTATTTTGAACGACTACATTTGTAGACGAAGGAGCACTGGACGTTTGCATCGTCTTGGTATGAGACTCTACAGCAATGTACGCTCTCAATTCGCTCAGAGATTCACAACCAAATAGTGTATGTTACATGGAGAACGCTTAACCATCAGCACCAAAGATATCATCGGTTAATAGGATTTTCACTTCCGCCTTGCTGATACCTTAAAAAATAAATTCATTTAGTTAGAGTAAATCTAGAATTCAGCAACACTTCATATCAACCTATTAATGTATTTCCTTGAATCCCACCTACTACACCGCCAGTGAGTTATTATTAATCAAGTTTCGATTAAGAAAAATCAGTTTATATGCAAATGTCCCTGTTACACTAAAGAAAGACAATGTTCAGTTTCTGATGTAAAGCTTTTAAGTTTATTGGAAAATAAATTTGTTTATAAGTTTCTTCTAGTCGTCTGTTTTGAATACCCCATAGTTAAATATAAAATCCATTGTAAACTGTGACGTGGCTATTAAAGAAAACTCTGTGTAATTTTAAGTCATAGGTTTTCATTTTTCTTTTCTTTTCAATTTTCCACAAAGGAATTTCTACGTTTATTTGATCTAAGTGGTGACAATGTGATTACACTCCAAGAATATATTTGTGCCCTCGGTTTACAACCTCCACCACCAAAAGAGTAAGTTTATTTTGTAATAAAACAAAGAAATAGAGTTAGTTTTGTTCAATAAAAAAAACATTTATTTTGCCTCTTTTATGGACATTATAGTTTCCTTCGTAAAATACATGTGACAGACGATGTATACAATTTCATTTGTAACTATGCTGTTTATTAACATCGCCTTATATAAGTTTAGTTCTATGTAGTAAAATGGAATCCACTAATCTGTATGATTAATACTTATATAAAGCACATAGATTAAGATTTTTTTTATTTCGATCAACTGATTATACTATTGAGTTGATAGAAAAAATTTTCCCTCCAAATAGATTCTTTTGATGGTATTATTATTCGTTATGGTGAATGGTTTAATCACAACTCTTTTATTGTCGCACTAGAAAATGTGATCATTCAAAAGTGATGGTATGATTTCGCACGTGTGGAATAGTTAAACATCTTGCTTCTATATGAATTAAGCGGTGACAGTGATGTTCATACCGACAATGAAAGCATTTTTCTTAAAATACAATGCCAATAATTCACTGATGTATTTGTTGTCTAATATGTCTGTACGAAGTAGAACACAATTAAATAAATTAGTGAAAATAAATTGACTTAGTGGATAATTATTATCAATATACAAAGTCAAAGTAGAATTCAAATCAAGTGTACGACATTTCAGTAATGTAGCTCAGTGTAGACATCGACCTTGTTTGATGCAAACATTTAGTTGTTTTAAATTTTACAAATGTGGAACTTCTTTAAATGATAATATATTTAAAAATGATCTCATTTCAGTCGGCATAATTACCCGTTATAGTTAATTCTCATCCAATAAACCTTTCCACGTATTCCGAGGATTTATTTCTTTATTTGTATTCAGAATATGAAAGTGAATTAAATGTCTATTGTTTAATAACTGATCATCCAGTCATGCAGAGGAACATTTAACAATTAGAGATGTAGTATTTACTGCTTAGTGTAACACATAACCTCTGTTTTAATTTTCATTAACAGGACTAATAAGACCACATTTTCGCTAATTATACTTATTCTAATTCTAGTTGACTGAACTAGCCACATATTGATGTTAGTAGGGTACAACTCAAAATCACGGAGCACTGGACAGCCGTATCGTCCTAGCATGGAATTCCTCAGCAGTGGGCACTCTAAATGCCGCCTCAGGGGCTTCAGACTGGTAAGCGCCTAACGGTCTGCACCAGTGAGTCGCCATCCAATGAAGGTGTTCTCACTTTCATCAGCTTGTGATATAGCTCGACAATCAGTAATTGTCATCAGTGATAACTTTCTTAATCAATTAAACCTAATACCAATTTTTACAAACCATCTCAATTAAATTACAATAATCAGCTCACTGTTGACTAACTTTAGGAGGTCCCTGATACTTTAATGAGAAGTCTCGATCCATAAAGTTCAAACTTGTTGGCAGTGAGACACCACCAATGACAACTGACGATCGTATCACAAATTGGTTGAAAAAGAAATTCCACCACTGGATACAGGCCCAGTGGTGCAGACAGTTATACGTTCACCAACCTAAAACCCCGGGTTGGTATCTAGGATGCACACTGATGAGGAGACCCACATTAGAACGAAATGGCCGTTCAGTGCTTCTTGGTTTTCAGTGGTACTCTACCAACATCAGTTCGTGAACAGTTTAATCAATTAAGCTTAGTACCGATCTCCACAATCCATCTCAATCTATTCTTAATTCTCTTGAACTCTGGATTCCCATTTAATATTATGCATTATAACCTGTATAGATCAGTAATGTCGTTTACCAACGTTTTAGGAAAATGTGCCTATGATAAGACTTGTCATATAACTTTTTGTTTAGCGCATAGATATTTATTAGAATATGATGGTTTCATTGACCACTGACGACCTTACACTAATATATCTTCTGTTGATAATTCTTACAGTGTCCCAATGCCACAATTAATACTACGGTAGCTACATAAATATGAACAACAACTTGTTTTGAGTAATATGTATGTATACTAAACGATTATCAAAGCGAGCTATTTTATTCAATTTGTTCTTTTCAAGAATTTAACGTAACTTAAAATAATAATATTCACAAAATACATTGAATTCATTGGATTTCATTACATTCTCTTCAGCTACATACAGGTAATTGACTGATATTTAGTATAACATGTGAATAATATTGTAAATGTAATGGACAAGAATTGTTTATCGAGAGATATACAAGTCTGGTGTAGGGATGAATTTAAAGGGTTTTCAGTAGAGCATTTATAGATAAAGAAAATGATAGTTCTAGAAACAATTTGGACTGGGTCGATTACGTAATCTGAAGAAGGGGTTAATACTGTAAATACATAAGGAATAAGAGAGGACTAACAAATCTCTAAGACATTAATAATTTGGCAATATAATAATATATATAATATAATAATATAAAAACTCTTTATCTATCAAAATTAATAGACTTTTTTATATTACGTAGTTGATCCAACCAAAACTGTTTCTTGAACTATCATCCTCTTTATTTATAAATGCTCTACTGAAAACCCTTTAAATTCATCCCTACACCAGTCTTGTATATCTCTCGATAAACAATTCTTGTCCATTACATTTACAATATTATTCACATGTTATACTAAATATCAGTCAATTACCTGTATGTAGCTGAAGAGGATGTAATGAGATCCAATGAATTCAATACATTCCTCAAGTATTATCGTCTTGGTTTCACTTAAAACTTATTATGTTGAGTTCATGATTAGTAATCAACGTAATTCAAACTTTTGGATATTTCTTTAACAAAAATCTCAACGATATCGCTTCTCGATATTAATTTTAAGACCGCAGGCGACACTATTAAATATAGAAATAGCACAAAACAAGTCCTTTTACATTGTACTTTGTACTTTTTCATAGAAACGGAGTTTTATTCTAACTAAATTGAAGTGGTTTGTAGAGAATGGTATTAGGTTTCAGTTGATTATATTCGTCACAGACTGATAGTGTTAGAGTGCCACTAAAACTAGGAAGCTCTAGGAGCTCCAAGTTTTACTGTTTTGGATTTTAAACAGTCATATTCAAAAATGTACTAATTAATAAGTAATCTGTTGTTTTATATTGATTCATTCCTTGGTAAAATTTGATGGTTTTGTGGGACTATTATTGTAAATTCAGAATGTATTACTGAAGATTAATATTGTATTACTTTATTACAAGGAAATAATAATATCTCATATAATGACGTTAGTTTCTGGTCATATATTGAAATGGAAACTAAACCTAAGCATGTCGAACGTCAGATAAAATACTCACTTAATACGTTATATATTCGAACCTCAATCCACCTTCCTTGGTTACAACAAACATGAACCTTAGTCTTCAAAAATGAATAATATGATTCGACAATAAGTTTTAGAATTTATGGATGGTTTTAGTAGGTTCTTGTAGTCATTCCATTGTGCTTTTATGCTTATCAACTAAGTATGTAATACTTAAAATCCAAATGACTATTAGAGCTTGGTTACACTGATCTATTTTCATCTCGATTCATATAGTGATAAAAAAAGGTAGAATAATCATTCTGTAAATCTGTTTTATCACTTTCTTTAGATACATTTTGCATAGGTAACTGAATAGAAATTATTAGTAATATATTATGAATTGTTTGTGGACTAATGTGTTACATTGTCTTTATTAATATGCTATAATTTACATATGTATCAATTCTGATTGGATTTTTTTGACTAATTACTTTGCTTAATTGTTACGTACACTTTGTAAGGCTAATTGCCGTTTACTGACATATCGGTATTGAATAAATTCATAAACCCAAAAGGATAGTGTCTTATTTTTTTATTCCCTGTCACGTTACACGAATACTACTTATGCACCTAATATGACTACGGTATATACTGAAATGACGAATGTAAATGCATCACTGTTAACATAAGATGAATCAAGACAAAAGGACTGGCAGTCAATTTCGCATCTCTTTTGTCTTTATTTTCTTCACCACACAAAAGTCTGACCAGCCGGTGACTTCTTTGAGACACCGTCAATTAAATCATAGAATTCGCCAATAAATTTGAACTACACATTGAAGTAGACCATAACAGTTTTTACGTAATTGCTGCTTATTTCAACTTTATTAATGATATTTTCAACAAAACCGTATGAAGAGCAAACTGCTTTTGCGAGAGGAACTTTAGACAAAACAGAATCAACGCCTAATCAAATCATTTTCCGGGTACGATGAAGTTGGTTATTTTATAAAAAAAATTATAGGACTATGAAATGTTTTATTCACTGATTCGTTTAATAAGTGATTGTAAGATTCTCAGTGACTATATTACAATTACATGATACGCAGGTGGGCGGAGGGTTACTTGTATATATTATCAGGTGGATAGGAACCTTTTTCTCATAAACTTCTAGGAACTCATAAAATAATGAGAGAAGAAACCATAATTATATTAGACATTTAAGAGGTCACCGCTGATAATAAACGAATCCTTCATTTTTCTTAAGATTTTCGTCAACCTTTGTACAGATTGATTGGTTATAACTTCTCCTTTATTAGGTAACCCATTACTACAATTGATGACTGTCTGATGAATTCATTGTAAACCTCTATACCTGAAAATATAGAAAAAATTCATGAGAGAAAGAGCAGAAAGAACTTACAGTTACCTGTATACGATAACAGCTTGGTATGACAGATATGTTTGTTTTCTTTTTCAAACAATAGTAAAATAGATTTTGTTCATATTGCTTGGTAGGACTTTGAGAAAGAAAGGGCTATCATGTTAACTACAATACAGTTAATGTATCAATTATATCCAGCTTGGTAAAATTAACTTGGTCAAACTTTTACTCGAATACTTAACAAATGAGGATGAATAGCTTAAAGTCATGAATAATTAAGTAAATGTGGAATTTCGGTTATTTAATACTGATTTCTTGAACAGTAGACTAGCTTATTCAGTACCACTAATTGACGATTAGACTATCTTGTCTTTGAAGTTTTACAGACTTTATGAGATATAACTTTATATGCTTCACTGTTCACACACATGTATTTATAACTTTCATAATCTTATTATCCAAGCAGAAACGTTATCTAACTAGTCATATATATAAGGTTCAATAATTCACTTCATTCCTTGAGATCATATCAGGAACGATATTATTACGTAATTAAAAACAGTCTAAGTTTATTGTGTATTCGTTAGAAGTTATTAACTAAATGAAAATGATGTCTAAATTCACTATATTTTTACATGATTACTTATAATGATAACAATAGTAATGATACAGAGAATTATAGTAGTACGATGATTTCCTAATGATAAGAACAACGAAAATAATCTTTGGATAAATTTAAGTTACAGCGACTCACGGAAACAGGACTTTGTTTATACTATCCAAATCAAGTCATCCTATAGTTAAGGTAACTATTAATCTAGATGACTCTAGGTCGGATGCATATAGAAAAAGACTGAATATACTTCTTTTATATGCGAAAGTCAGGTCATTAGAACTGTATGGACCTCAAGTTTAAATGATATTTTTAGGGGAAGGTAGGGACAACTATTCATATTATAGTCTATTGTAAATAACCGTTTCATGTTAGCTGAATGACACGTTTTAACTAAATGGGATACGATAGATTTATCAGTTTTTGATAACACCATTGGTTAAATATGTTGGAAGGTGTTTACGAACACACAGAAGTAAATTCCTAAATTATCTGCCAGTGTATCTTGTTCCATATGAGTAAGTGAACTTATAGAAACAACTTATAGAAACATATTATAAATGTGAGTATCACCTACTCCATCCCTAAGTAGTAGTAGTAGTAGTAGTAGTAGTAGTAGTAGTAGTAGTAGTAGTAGTAGTAGTAGTAGTAGTAGTAGTAGTAGTAGTAGTAGTAGTAGTAGTAGTAGTAGTAGTAGTAGTAGTAGTAGTAGTAGTAGTAGTAGTAGTAGTAGTAGTAGTAGTAGTAGTAGTAGTAGTAGTAGTAGTAGTAGTAGTAGTAGTAGTAGTAGTAGTAGTAGTAGTAGTAGTAGTAGTAGTAGTAGTAGTAGTAGTAGTAGTAGTAGTAGTAGTAGTAGTAGTAGTAGTAGTAGTAGTAGTAGTAGTAGTAGTAGTAGTAGTAGTAGTAGTAGTAGTAGTAGTAGTAGTAGTAGTAGTAGTAGTAGTAGTAGTAGTAGTAGTAGTAGTAGTAGTAGTAGTAGTAGTAGTAGTAGTAGTAGTAGTAGTAGTAGTAGTAGTAGTAGTAGTAGTAGTAGTAGTAGTAGTAGTAGTAGTAGTAGTAGTAGTAGTAGTAGTAGTAGTAGTAGTAGTAGTAGTAGTAGTAGTAGTAGTAGTAGTAGTAGTAGTAGTAGTAGTAGTAGTAGTAGTAGTAGTAGTAGTAGTAGTAGTAGTAGTAGTAGTAGTAGTAGTAGTAGTAGTAGTAGTAGTAGTAGTAGTAGTAGTAGTAGTAGTAGTAGTAGTAGTAGTAGTAGTAGTAGTAGTAGTAGTAGTAGTAGTAGTAGTAGTAGTAGTAGTAGTAGTAGTAGTAGTAGTAGTAGTAGTAGTAGTAGTAGTAGTAGTAGTAGTAGTAGTAGTAGTAGTAGTAGTAGTAGTAGTAGTAGTAGTAGTAGTAGTAGTAGTAGTAGTAGTAGTAGTAGTAGTAGTAGTAGTAGTAGTAGTAGTAGTAGTAGTAGTAGTAGTAGTAGTAGTAGTAGTAGTAGTAGTAGTAGTAGTAGTAGTAGTAGTAGTAGTAGTAGTAGTAGTAGTAGTAGTAGTAGTAGTAGTAGTAGTAGTAGTAGTAGTAGTAGTAGTAGTAGTAGTAGTAGTAGTAGTAGTAGTAGTAATGGTGCACACATGTGACAAATATAGTGATCACTGCCTCCATTTTACAAATTCTTACATAATCTCTATTATTGTGCGTATTACTCAGTCTTTGATCAAATACTTGATCTGACTGTAATAATTATCACCATATATCAATAGCTATACCAACTTCTACATGTTAAGCATTACACTATTATTATCGTTACTATTTCAATATCTACTATTGTATTATACAAACGATCTTAAATTCGTACGTAGTAATTTATAGAAATGATGTATCTGCCTCAAACTTGCTCAATTATGTATGACCATAAATTTTGAAGTCATAATTTTAAAACTAGCGGAGAAATTTTCAAAATGACTTTTCTTTGTTCAAAACATTATTGATTTAGTAAACACGCAAATTTTTAAATAGGCAAGATATCGTGCATAATTAAATTAGTGAAAATATACTGAAGTTTGCAAGGACTATTTAATTCAGTCAATATCATACAAAAAGTTGTTAATTTAAAAGTATGTTACTGATTTGAATAATAAAACCGATATGTGTTATCGGTTAACTAAGGATATCAAGTTTCAATTTTATTTACTGAGCATATGATTTGATTAAAAGTAATGAAATAAACATGCATTCAACTTTTATGGGTAAATTTAAACAGAGTAACAATATAATGCATAACGGAATAAAATAAATTTATTCAATTTTAAAACTTCTCATCAGCTGCAAACTGCCTAAAGTTATAAAAAGTAATATAATTAGATAGAGATGGTTTGACATAATTTACTTAATCAGAATGGGATGAATGTTAGGAATGGGATGAAATATCATAAGATAAAAGAGGATTATTAATAATTACAACCTTGTTGTTTCTAGTTTATTTTCAATTTAGAAGTACACATCAATCTTGAGTACTTTATTTATTAACGTACTTCATATCTTTACGATATTATTTTGATATTCTGTCCCTCTACTTGACAAACCTCAACTTCATTAAGTGAATTAAGATAAACCCTAGTTTTTAATCAGATTACTACTTATAACTTTAGACTATTTTTAACAGATGAGAAGCATTGAAATAGAACGAACTTTGTTGTTTATTCTTTTTTCAAAAAGTGATAAATAAAATTAATGAAATTCATTTAGTTCTAGGTTGGAATTTTAGGGTAATGAAATAAAATAGACAAAACTATATGCAACTTAAAGATTAAGCAAAACATTGTAGAAAATTGGCTTAAATATTTACCAGTGAATGTTGGCTCATCTGTCTGAAGGTTACGTTACAGATGTGAAGCTTGAAAGTCATAGGTTTGAACTTTATTTGGATGGTGGATGCGCTCTACTGAATGATTTCATCCTGTTAAACATGTGCTGGATACAAACGATTGTTCAAACTCAGATAGTGATGTGAAACTTTAAGAATCACGATATAAAAGGAAGATACTAAAATATAGAGATCAACTAGGTATTAGATAATTAATTAAGTGTTAATAAAAGTTCTCCTTTTGAGTGTTTAGATATTTCAATTACTACATACTACTACTGACTATTGTTTACGCGATGAATAATATAAAGAAATGTGACAGTAATATGTGAATAGTAAAAATGTAAGTTATGAAAATACATAAGAGTTGACTGCATGTATCCTGCCCAAATTATTTGAGTATATACTTATTCGGTCAAATGCTGATCAACATAAAACAGAAGACTGAATATATTTCATTAATGCACAAAAACTTCAGTTCTTTAAACAATGTAATAGTAACTTCGTTCATTTAAAAAACTTTGTGACAAATTGTAACAGAATTCTGAGAACATTTGGCATATACTAGCAATGTGACACGTTTGAATTAAATAGTTTAAGATACATTAGTTTAAAATCGTGGTTGGACTTTTGCTTAACCACTTTAAGAGTTATTCTTCAACAAAACGTTAGTTCCAAAGATACCTTCCAATGTAATTCAATCTACTCATGCTTACAACTGTGGAATCTGATAGAAATGTGTTAAAATGAATATTTATTATTTGTTTTAGTAAAAATGAGAACTATTAAACAAGAAGAAATGTAAATTGTGTATATTCGTTTGTGAGTTTACATACGAATGAATGACTAACACATTAGTTAATCATTTTCATTTATTGTTCCATCATAGAATTTAATCAAATTCAAAACACTATCCTCCTCTATCTAGAAAGCCAATTATGTCTTGAATTTAAAAACAATACGTAATTTGTTTAAGTTCATAAGTAAATTGAATAAATAAAAATGAGGTCACACAAAACAATTGAGAATTTACTGAAGATAGAAATATTAGCCGTTGTATGCGAGAAGTCTCAGTGGCATAACAACTAAGTATTCGCAGAGAAAACTGAACATGTTAGGCTAAAATCTCTTGCGGAATTGTGAATAAATACTGTTAGGAAGTCTTATATTGAGACAGAACAACGTTACATTAGCAGCTTCTAGATTTCAATAACTGTCTAGTCCAGGTTAGTTAGTAATATCAAATTCAATTTCAACAGTCACCACAGTACCTAATTACCATTAAAAAATTACCCTTTTTTTCTAGAAAAATTATTCCACGTCTTACGATAATGTTTATGTTTAGTTGTAAAACTTATTACGTCACATCCGAAATGAAAGTAAGTGTAAGTATATCTTATTTTTCTCACCTTTGACTTTACCAAGCCATCGTTAATTAGACTTATAATAAGAACAAATGCTTTTATATTGTAAATTCATTTTTGACCAATTTTTTTTACCATGACAGTATTTCGGCCCCATTGATATAATCTAATAGTAAATCTAAACAATGACAGACATTTACACACAGTTTGTTTAAAAGCAAAAAGGTGCTTATGTCACAATTAAATTTCTAGGGCGCTACTTGTCATTTATTAATTTTTTATTACTGTTTTAAATAATTATTACGTAACAAAAAACGACATTATTTTATAATTTTAATTAGATATCTTATGATTAAATAAAGTCATACTGAAAGCAAGAGTTGCAGCTGAATTTTTAAACTTGAATGGGGATATACTTACGGTCTACTGAGAAGTCCCATAATTTTATAGAACAGCTGATTCATATTTCTGGTTTCCATTAGGTGTGTAACTAATACCACTTTTTGGTGTGAAACACTACATTCGACAATCTTCATAACATCTAATAATAAACATCTTTATTTGCTTATTTGTGACTGATTTCTAAAGGTAGTTCTAGAGAAGATTTGGTCAATGTAGGTTAATCAAGTTAGAAAGCTCTTGTGGAGCATTTAATGAGTGCGTATACTAGCTAAATAGAATAATATCACCTAGATACCGGAATTTGAAATGTAAGGTCGTAGTTGTATTAAGTTCAGCTAAATATAAATCCTATGTACATATAGTTCTCGCACATCAGTCGACTTCATGTAAATAGCGATGTCGATAGATAGAAATATATTTAAAATCCAACTAATCCAACAAGTGACAAGGTTTGAACAGCCCGGAAGGGAAAGTTCAGTCGTACATAAAAAAATGCATAGACAAAAATATACACAATGTAAATGTTGATATGTTCAAGGGACAATCTGGGCCTCTACAATCAACTCAACACTTGAGCAGTTATGCACCAATTGGAATAAATGATAATGGCACATTATTACGGCTGGGAATCACTCAAGTTTAAACTCTACGTGAAGAGCTTTCAGGTTATGATTCAGACCACTGATAATGTATTTGATGTACACAAAATTGTTTCATACATTGGGAAAAAATGTGTTATGCCTCCAATATTTGAATGGTTGTCTAATTAAAACGATCCATAGAGTGAAACATCCAAACGTAGATTGAAGAAAAATTCAGTAACTTTACCTTTCTGGTAGTTTATCAGCTATTTAACCAAGTTTAGCATCTTATCAGTATTTAGTAATAAGTCAGCAATTGTGTTTTTGTATCAAGACTAGGTATTATCTCAAACATGTTTACTTTCCTGTACTAAGAACCCTGTATTTTTCGCTTTCAGTAACCATTATCAGTTAAATGTGATGACTGATAGTGCTCAGATAATCATAATCAACTCTGTAACTCAAAAAAACCTATTAAATAATATTGGTTATACATCTATTATTTGCTTGATCAGTGTTTCTCTGAAGAAAACTTTCAACTAAACTGATATTCCACTATATTAAATTGATTACCTGATGGGCATAATGTTTAAAAGTAAGGCGTTCACGATGAAGACGGAACTCCTTTTGTCCGACTAATGGTTAGGTCATAAATGCTCGCTACCAAAGAGGTACATACTAAGATCAAACAGTTGTCCTGTGCTTCTTGGTTTACATCATTTGCACAATTGCTGGTAGGCTGCATTTAGTTGAATGTATGTGTTGAACTAAACAGTAGTTGATAATAATTGTACTACTTTGAAGGACCCCTCCCCCCACCGTCATTATTATTTTTTACCAAGTTAGTATAATACAAGTGGTAACGTTTAGTTTATTCTCCTAAATTTTTCCTAACTTTTTTTCTAGTATAAATCAGTGGAAAATGGCATTTAATTCAATCGATAAAGATAGATCAGGATATTTAACACCTGATGAAATACGAAAATTATTACATGAATGCGGTTATAATCGTTGTACTCAAACTGAAATAGATAATTGGATTAAAACAGTTGATAAAGATAATGATGGACAAATTTCATTTGATGAATTTGCAGCATTTTTGAGTAGTAAAACAGAAGATTATACTAGTTATAGTTAAAATATGATTGTAAACAATACTGATTACTCAATCAATATGGTGAAATTAATAATTTCTAAACGTGAATAGTTGAAATTAATATTTGTTGTTTAGCTTTATTACGAGGATTTAGAAAGGAACTAACCTTATGAATGTAATTCTTTTTAATGCTATCAATACATTTCAAAATTACAATAACTATTAAGCTATAACTAAACCGCCGTCATGCTTGTACACAGCATTATTTATTTGAACTTAACTTTATACAACAGTTTACATATAAGGACATTTTGCCCAGATAAATAAAACAGTATTAAAATAGCTTTTTTTGCTAAGAAGAACTTCTTCCTGTGTACTTGCTAAATGTCTTAAATAAGAAATGTGTTGTTCATTAAACTTTACTTAAGTAACCAAAATCAACTTATTATTATTAATTGACAATTATACATTTGAAACCAACTCTTAACTTTAGTTTAAATGATACGTGTATTCTCTTAAAATAAAGTTAAAGGAATGAAATGCATGATTGATAATTGATTATAATTAAAAATTACGAAAATTGTTGAACCTGAACTTTATATTGCGAAGTGACTTGGGTTAGACAACCAATTGAAATTATGAACTAGCATGGAACTTCTCAGAAGTTTCAATTCACGATCCCTTCTAGTAATTGGATCCAGGGAATTCAGTTGTTGAGGTGAATGCTTAATCGTTGGACCATTTAGTCGACCTGCTTCCAACTGCTGATATTTCTAACTTTAATCATTTTGCGATATATTTACACGACTACACCGGTGAGAAACTGCTACACACCCGACAAAGTTGAACTCTACTAGTCACATGCTTTTACTAGAACTCTATAGTCTATCTCCTGGAGTTAGTCAGTAGGAAGATGATATTAGTTATAACTGCCTAGTAGTTCAATAAAATGAAACTGAGGTGATATTCTACACTTAGGTTGTCAGCAACATTTTTGGTGATCATAAAACCTATTGTATCCAGTACTCTCAACACATTTAGTAGACGAGTATTGTATATTTGAGAGAAATTTACTTTAACGATTTAATTCCAATCATCTGAATTTATAATCGACCGACTTTTATGAACACGACAGTATAGTCCAACTGGCAAACCGGACGGGAAACACGAATATGGTGATAGGACTTAACAAGCAAACTTTAAAATGCATTACACACCAATATGGACTGGATAATAATATCGGCTACAAAAACACTTAATGAATGTTGAGACCTTTTGAATTAAACAGCTTAATTTTATCCACTATCGTACTTATTTGTCGACTGCCACCTGAATTCGAAATCAGAAAGCGTTGATATAGGATTATATTGTTCCATAGTATTTGAATGTAAAGAAGTTTTATTTAGTCTGAATCTTACACTGAGACACTTGATGATAATTTGAACATTACAGAACGGGATTTTGTTCAGTATTTCAACCTAAACAAATTCAACAAGTTTAAAGACAACTTTTAGTTTTATAAACTGCTAAATGTAGAAGGACAAGAATCATCGTTAGGTGTTACTAATTAGATAGTTTGGTGGCAAATTCTCATTTCCTTCAAATACAACTTTCCTCACGAAAACAAGACAATTGTGAAACTAAGATGCTTGAATCATACTAAATGAGCAATACACAACCTAAATTCTTTTTCTATACGACTACTAATATGTAATGATCATGTTATTTAAATACTATAATGTTGCTCAGTATTCTAATTTCAGTTGACTTCATATGCCATAATCCAATAACTAAAATACACGCTTAGCCTATCACCTAAGCCCACTAACAGTTCATGCTACATAAAATATATATCACCAACTAAAAGAATTTTCTGAGATAGTTATTTCTAAGAGCGTGAGTTGGCCACGCGTTTTGAACGTCGCAAAATTGATTTCTATGCGAAAATCAAATATCTTAATCCTTCATAACCAAAAATCAGTCATTCACATGGAACTTCAAGCTTCTCATTTATTGTTTGCATATGATAAAGTCGTATTAAAAAATCTTATTATCCATTGTTCGGAAGTGTAAATCTGTTACAATCCCTTATAAAAATCATTATGTAATAACAATTTATATGTCACTTAGAATCGTGTTAATAAAGTAGAAGCTTCTTCAAAACCAAAATATGAGTAGAATTATCTAGTTTGCATGAATTTCGCCAATATAGTTTTTAGGTGTATAACGAATTTTTATCGGATTTGTTAAAAGATTACATAAATTAAAGAATCCATACGTAATACGGAATGATAATTTCAATACGAGTATTTTTTATTATTACCGACTTCTTAAATCGTCGATACTATAGGCTGTCACAGTGGTTAGGCTGACTGTCGGTAGTCAACAAGAAATCCTGGATGGAGATTTCAAGATATTTGAAAGCAAATGAAAATTAGTAGATCTTCAAGCGTTAATTTTATTCTGCTGAAGAAATATGCCTACTGATCTTAACTATTCTACAAAAATATTTTAATTAAAAATAAAGCTGAGTTTATGTTGTTTGTGGTGATAGGTATTTAATTTTGTTGCTTGTAGTTGTTATAAATTGATTCCAGTTGGGTAACACTGACAAGCAGATAAAAGTGGGTAGATGTTCCATCCTAGTATGGGACTCTTTAGTAATGTTTGCCACTGGTTTCCCGAGAGAACCTAGATAGGGACGTTTAGGTCACATAGCAAACGTTTAACCATCGATATCACTGGTCCAGCAACGAATGGTAAAATTTCCACATCGATCCTGGGTCCGATTCCCGGTGGGAATCAGGGGTGCATACTGCTAAATATTCCCATACTAAATCACAATAGTCGTCCAGTGTTCCTTGGTTTTCAGTGGTACCCAACTGTGAAGAAAATATATATTAAAACCAAGGTTGTTAACATTACTTACTAATACCATATTTTCCCAAGAAAAACAGTACAGTTCTGAATAATTAAAAAAATACAAATACGGAAAATCCAGACGGAAACTAACTTCATACTTTATTACTACCTGTCGCCATAGAACTAAATCAATGTTAACAACCTTTAAACTTTTTAAATAGTATTTTATTGAACTAATAGAATTGACAATAAAAAGAAATTCATAAACTTTAAATAACCTTCTTAATTCTACCATAAATTTTTTTTAGACTTTAAAGTACAGTAATTTATTAGCAATCATTTAGTTAACTAACTAAAATGAATGTAACTGTTGCCATCAACAATTGACATGATCTTAGCTATCGACGTGTTCATGAAAAATTTTGATTGAGAATCTTCTGTCCAAAATATCTAAGGAATGCTTGAATAATGACTTTTTTTAACATTGGATTCTTCGAGTCAGATAGTTAATATAGTTGTAGTTGTTGTTGTCATTCTGGGTAGTGTCACCAACACTTAGATCGTGTAAGATTATTTCGATTATTCCAAACTTATTGAATGGATCCGACCAGATGAACTTGATTTCAACTGGTTGTGCCCCTTAATTCCTACTGGCCTTTTGGATCAATTGACCTCTGAACATGTGAATAATTGAATGTGCACTGCTGAGTACTCATTTTAAGACGAAAGAGATGTTCAGG
>CM068305.1:52718861-52751361 GCA_034768735.1 Schistosoma mekongi | reverse complement strand
GTTTAATATCTAATTGCCACTACTAGTGTTACTACAACTTTTACTGCTCTGTGTTGTTTGGTGAGTTACCGAATCCAGAGACAAAATGCAGTTAGTAATGTTAACAACGTGAAAACTCAAACTCCTTTATAATATATTAAAAAAAATTTAGCACTTAGTCCTCTCGATCAACTTTCGTAAATCAAGAATAAAAAGCAACTTATAAAGTAACCATAAGTGAATAAATAATAAAACTTGAATGTTTGACAAACCTTTAAACCTATTTTAATAACACCCAGAAGCAATGATTCACGATTAGCATCAACTGCAGCAAAAATATCAACTCTTTGTGTAAACAGACGACGTAAATGAGTAGCTAGAGTTGGATCTAGATCAGCAGCATGAACTCCTTGACTTGAACTTCCGGTTCGTGTAGCATCTATAAAGTGTGATGAAGTGCTAGGTCGTAGACTACGGCTTGAACGTGAATCAGAAATACGATCACGATTACGAGTGCTGGATGAAAACAGTTGACTGACCTAAACAGAAATAGATAAAAATTAGTACGTGAATGTAGACTTTAATAAAACCACTTCAGGGAACAAACATGGCTATATTAAGCATAAGCAATAATTAAGTGATGAAGCTGAATGAAAGTGAATAGTCGCGATAAATTTTCCATTTAAAATTAATAACATTTGGCTTACCTGGTGATCCAGTAACATTAAATCTTCGATTACCCTTTTGACTGCAGAACGGACCGTACGTGGTTCTAAGTTCTTTAACCAATCCCTTGCCTCAACACTTTTGCGCAGTAATTGTGCTAAATTTGTTCCTTCCAAGCGAACAAAAGTAATTAGCAGCTCATTACCAGTGCATCTGAAACGATTTGATACATCTTTTACAGTGGTAATTGGTTTGCTAACATCCTCTACATTAAAGTCTTTTCCTGTTTCTTTCGTTTGTGAACCTGCAGAAATAAATAGCAATAAATAGTAAACCAAATAAATAAACTGATTGTAGGGATATTGCACTCGATGAGAAGATGCGTAAACAATGTAACTATAAATTACACCATAAGACAGTGAGTTATAAGCAGCACTTATGTACGTTAGTTCAGGTTGTCATACCAGAATTAGTACAAATGGATCAAATTAACAGGGTTAGTACCAGAATACAGATCAACAAGAAAGAATGGAAGGGCATTTGTGAAAGAAAAATGTGACTTGTTATCTAGAAAGTAATGACTGAATGCACCTGCGAACTGTAATCAATTTCCAGTCATGTCGCTCAATCTCTCCAACCACTGTTAGCTACTATCGCGTGGACCCTAAGCCAGGTAGTCTGTAATCGCTAGTATGACAAATACTAACAGTTAACGACTTCACGAACTGATGCCACTTGTTCTGTTAGCAAGTTAGCTACCAGTTTGGAACATGTATAGATTAGCTTACGAAGCAAGCAACGGTGATACTGTGGCATTTAAACCATCTAGCCTAAAAAGAACGCTACCAAAAGACAACTGATGTAACTAATGTATTAAAAATCATGTACACAATTATGAGATAGGGGCATGTGATACTACCCAGATGCCTAGACCGAATTTGAAACGAAACTGAAACTTGTAACCTAGTAACTAAAAGCTGGATCGCTGTGTCGTTAAACGATTATTTCATGCTGGACGCCAGCATCACGAGTTAGCATATACGTACTTAGTAACTTTATGACAGATTATGTCCATCACTTTTAATATAGATATCCTAATATTTAGACAAAAAGATTGACTTGTGAGAAGCATTTTTGAGAAATAAAAATGGTGAAGATTAGACTATCAATTGATCTATAACTCGATAATTTAGGTGATCAAATTCCGATGGTCACGTCTGAATTCACGCCTATTTGCATTCATAATTACATATTACTCTCAATTCATGAGTAGTACATTACGTAGTTGTTAGGTTGGTAATGAGTTTATCTACTTTCTATTTGAATTCAATTAGGGAAATATTTAAGCTTAAAGGTAGTTCTGTGTCATAAATTGAGATGTGAGGTTGATAGGAAGTCGTGGTAGTAAGATGAAATAGGTATCCAGTATATTTTAGTCTTCTACAGCCACAGTCAATTTGTAGTTAAAAAGTATTGCATCATCCAAGAATTTATAGACCACCTAACTGAATTCTTTATATAATGATTATCAATCGAATTAAGAATTCTTAGGTTTGATTTTAGGAAGCATTGCTAATATAAGGATTACACAAGCATACCGAAAAGCATGAAGTCGTCGGCTAGAGAAATCAAATGCCCAACTGTACCAGAATCAGCCCACATTAAGCATAACTTTCCAAGGATAAGTAAAATTGGCCCAGGAACTTTGCATACAGCTGTCTGAAAAAAGCAACAAGAATAGCATTACAAGACAACTAAACAGAGGATGGAATGTTAAGAAATATTGTAAATTAACAGATTAAGAGCAATAACTCAGTGGTTTGGAGGATAAATGCTCGAAGTGAAATCGGAGGGTTCTGAGTTCTATCTCTAGCGGGACAGAAAGTCTGCATTGTTGAATAGTCACATACCAGGACGCAACAGATAATCAGTGCTTCGGAATAATCATGACTGTTTAGCTATAGTCAGCTAATGATGTAAATAGCAAAAAAAATACCACCAGCTTATAAACAAAATCAGATTAGTATGTGTTGTGTTTCTGATACTAAATATATGGATAAAATTAATTGTTTGTTGTGAACAGGTGAACCAACTACAACACGTGACATGATATTATCATTCATCAGAGGTTGAGTACGTTAATAACACACAGCAATTGAATTCAAGCTAAAAACGCTTGGCATTCTTTTAAATATTCAATAGGATGAGTGCATATTTCGTTGGAGAGTTCGGAAAAAAGCGACCATCACAAATTTTACAGGTGCCAAAAACGGTGAAAATAATATGGGATATAAGCACATTACAATAATACAGAAAGTAAGACGATGAATATGTGATCGATAAACAATCTTCAACAATCAGTCAGTTATAACGTAGGAATTGGTACATGCGTACGTCAGTTCAAGTTGCCATGCTTTAATTAGCAGCTGGAGATTAAATTGTCGGGTCAGATAGCAAATTAGTGGAGGTAAAGACAGAGTTAGTATTAATGGAAAGGAATAGAGATCGGAGATAAGATTTAAGAAATTATGATTCAGTAAAAAGGAAATTATGCTAAGTCCAGAAACTTAGAATTCGGAGGAAGACAAGGAGTGGATGCACCTGCACCATTGCCAACGATTTTGAGTCATGTCAATTAAAGTCTCTAACCATTTGTGACGATCATCACGCGGACTCCAACCAGGTAGTCTGCACCTATTAACATGGCTCAGCCCAGTTGTCAATGATTTCATGGACTGGTGCCATGTTTTGGTTTGGCCGCCACTAATTTTCGTCCAGCTTACTCCGCACCAAACAGCATTGCTCGTCGAGGTAGGCGGTGATCACGCATACGTAACGCATGTCATAACCACCTCAGCTGATGAAGATTTACTACTTCATTAATAGACTTACCTTATTTACCTAGTACTCTATTCTTAACCCATGTAATGTTTACTCGGTGGTCCTAGTAAACACGAGTAATGATTCGAAGACATCTGTGATCGAATACTAGGAGCCCACGAATATTCTCTATCCTTAATGGCCACGTTCCACATCCATAACGTAAAACGAATCGAACTACTGCGCAGTAAACGCATCCTTTGATCAGTAGACGGATGTCTCGCCTACGCCTCAAGTGGCGCAAATTACCAAAGGCCAATCGAACCTTCTGTATACGAGCAGAGATTTCATCAGACACCAGGCAATCAGCACTGATGAGACTCCCAAGATAAGTGAAGCGATCAACACATTCAACTTCTTCGCTCCCTATCACTAATTTCGGAGACAATGCAAACAAGTCCTGAAGCAACATTTCGCATTTGGATGTGGAGAATCGCATCCCAAACATGCTTACATTGATACCTAAGGTAGTCAAGAGATTCTGAATTTTATCCGCATCTTCACTTAAGGGAACCATACCATCTGCATATTCCAAGTCGACAAGTTTATCTCCTGGAAGGAGGTCAACGCCGGAGAGGTCAGACGATGACAATGTTAACTCTAAAAGCAAATCGATGATAAAATTAAATAAAAATGGAGAAAGAGGACAACCTTGGCGAACACTACTTGAAGTAATCAATTCCAACGCAGTTCGCCATAAGCTATGACTCAACCGGCAGTGTTTGAGCAGAGAGCCTGTACTTCTCTGGTACGCCTTTCAATGATAGACATTGCTACACAACCTCACGATCGACAAACTTAAACGCCGTCTTAATGTCAAGTAATACAGATTTTATTAGGCGTCTAAAAGTGTGCCTATGTTCCAGAAACTGCCGAATTGTGAATATTTGGTCTATACAACCACGTCCAGGCTTGAAACCACCTCGATTTTCTCGAGTTTGCTCTTCACGAGCTTCAGTTAGATGTCGAAGTATTATTGAAGCTAATATTTTAGACACTATATTCGTTAAACTGGTTCCTCAGTGATTGTTACAAGAGGACTTCTGTCCTTTCTTAAGTACCGGGACAATTATAATTCGAGGCCAGTCATATAGGATTACGTCTAGTTTCCAGATTCTAGCCAACATCCCGGCTAATGTCGCTGTTAAAACTGGACCAGCATCCTTAAACATCACAGGAGTTAATCCGCCAGGTCCTGCTGCTCCCCCCTCGCTTTAGATTTTTTTTTATAACCTTCTCAGAAGACACCAGTAGAGCGGGAATCGAGAGTCATAGCTAAGGAGGCTTGCTGTCCTATTTAGCAAAAATTTCAAACGTTAGAAGCTCCGATACATCCTTTTAAGAGACCAGGAATAACGTTTCGTGAACTGGAACCTTTAGCATTAGAAGCGTGAGGTGATAAATTTATGCTAGAAGGGTTAATCATGGGGATAAGAGAGTTATTGAGTTGATTGTGGGATCTGACCTCGAACAAGATGATCTTGTGTGCTGTTAGAGGTATGAGGGCGGTTGTCACTTCCTGGCTGCCAACACCATGGAAGGATATTACTTCTTGAGGTAGCAGAAAAGAAAACTGGACTAGTATTGGTCAGTGACCTAGGAGCGCGATCACAGAGCCCAAGGGACAACTGCTTGAGGCCGATCACGCACGACCTTGTCATGGGAAGTTTTCGAAGTGTTAGCTCAGTTCTTTAGAAGACCTTACTACCGGAGACGGGAATTCGTGGAGGAAGGTGAGGCGTGACATTTTTAGGGTCAACCTTTTCTAACCCCTTCCTTCTGTTAAGGCAGCATCGCCGCAGATGCTGCTCATCCGACAGGAACACCTTACTGCTATCACACCCCACTGCAGTCAACAGGACGACTACACTCTTAGATCTCAGGTTGCTGCCTTAAGTCCTATCACTCTCCAAAAGACCTACTTGGCATGGCAGGACCTAGAGAAACATGCGTTCCAGCCAATATAGCTCGGCTGAATCATCACGATAGGCAAGCCCGACAACTATGTCAAGGTAGTAGCTACGGTCGGGACAATCTTCAACAGTTACTTCTCAATTGGGTTTTATAGTAATTTTACTTCTATGCTATTTATTATTATTATTATTATTATTATTATTATCGTTAACTCATCTAGCAGGAAAGATTTAAACTACACTTTAAACTTAAGGGTTAGTGATACTATAATCCAGTTGCCTAAAACGTAATCAGATGCAGAAGTGCTCGAATCTGCAGCTCAACCAATAGCTGATATTCAAACACCCTGGTCACTAAGTCATCATTCCGCTTCATGTTGGTAGGAAAAAAAGAATATTCAAACATAAGACGTCTGAGTATTATTCATAAACACAATACATAGAAAAGTGAAACAAAGTGACTTTACCTTAGCCAAATCACTGAGAAATTGAACGAGAAAATTCAGATAACCGACAATAAGCCCTTCTCTAATTTGATCGATACAGAATGAATTACGGAATTGTGGTCTGCTGGAAAATGTACTTTTAGTATTTAGAAAGGCCTGAAAACAAATAAATCATTGAGTTTCGTAGAGATTAGTATTCAAACTTGTTGTTAGTTACAGAGTGATCTCGGCTGTAAACCAGAAAGCACTGAACAGCTATTTTGCCCTAGTATGAAAATCTTCGGCGGCGCGCAACTTCGATCTCGCTACTGCCGAGTTTCATGCTACGACGGACTGTCCAGTGTTCCTTGGTTTTTAATGGTACATCACCAAGATCAATAAGTAACAAGTAACAAAGTGAAACATTGTTAAAAAGAGTAACCATATAATGCAAATACACATTAGAGACAGTAGTTAAGAGGAAATAGATAGCCCTCATTACAATGTATGTTTGTATGATTAACATAGAACCTGGCACCTGTGCATCGGTTCAAGTTGGCATACCTCTATGGCATCGCTAGACTAACACCACATTAGTAGAATTTACTTCAATAAAAAGAAAATAAAAATAGTAACGACGTTACGGCATTCGCGCAGACCCCAACCAAGCAGCCTGCATCCACCGACATGACACAAACCAGAAATCAGTGACTTCATGGACTGATGGCGTGTTTTGGCTTGATCACCCCTATCTCTCTTCCATCCTGCGCCCATATCAATCAACTTCGCGAGTCGAGGCAGACGGTGGTTGAGACGTATGTTACGTATGTCCAACCACTTCAGTCAATGAAGATTCACAACCTCGTCGACTGATTTACTACCTTTGCCACTCGTCATCTAACCTCGTTATTAGTTACTTGGTGATTCCAGCTGGTGCGAGCGATGTTTCGAAGACATTGATAGTCAAGAGCTAACAACCGTCGAATTTCATCTACCCTTAGTGGCCACGTCTCACATCCATACAGTAAGATAGAGTGAACCGTGGCGCAGTACACTCTTCCCTTCATTGAGACAAATATCTCGCCTACTCCACAGGTGACGTAAGTTGACAAAAGCCAAACGAGCTTTTAGAATTCGTACTGAGATTTCGTCAGAAACCAACCCATTATGGCTAATCAGACTTCTAAGATAAGCAAAGTGGTCGACATGCTCAACTACTTCACTACCTATCTTTAGCTCAGGTGTTGAGGAGGACCAGTCCTGAAACAAAAGTTTGCATTTAGGGGAAGAGAAACGCATTCCGAACATGCTTGCATTGAAGCTTGCTGTTAAAAGATTCTGCATTTTATCAGCATCTTCGCTAAACAGGACAATGTCATCAGCATATTCTAAGTCAATAAGTGGATCTCCTTGTAGAAGATCAATTCCTGAAAAGTCAGGGTCAACCTTTTCTAACCCACCCATCCTCTGTGGGAAGGCAGCTTCACTGTTATGCTGGTCGTCTGAGGAAAACACCTTACTGCAATCACGGCTTGAACCTCTGTACAGCCGACAGTACGACTTCATTCTCGGACCTTATATTTACAGCTTTTAGTCTCACCGCTCTTAAACTGACCTGCCTGGAATGGTAGGACCTTGAGGAACGATTGTTTCAACCAGTATAGCCCGGCTGAGTCATCACGGCAGACAAGCCCGAACACCATGTCAAGGTTGCAGCACGGTCGTGAACCTCATTATAAACAGAAATAATGCTGCAATTTGAGGTTGCAACAGTATTTACAGATGTTCGAAATTCCTACCGCAGGATGATGGTTTTGGCTACAACTTAATCAAGAAATACCTCTTAAGATAGCTGGCAAATACACAATCAAATGTCTAAAACAACAAGCATATGATCCTACTATATATATAAAAGACACATTAGACATTACAATTAGACTATTGAGGCCATTAGGAATAACCGTCAAGCACAAGCCAACGAATTCTTTTCAATCGATTATATGGAATTCAAAGAATAAACGTCACGATATGTCTTTTTCGCATCGACAATTATGGATACAAGTTTGACTGGGAAAACGTGGTGATTTTAGACATAATCAACTTCTAGATGTTTGGCATAAAGGTCGATCAGCAATCAATCAATAGATGAAATTCATCAAACAATTAGAAAACGAATAAACAAGTACAATAAGATGAATAAGGTCGAGGGAAGGGAATCAAATTAAATGTGCAGTAAATGACTGCACAAGTGTCAGCAACAACCAATCTAGTTCCAAATCGATAGAACAAGCTACTATTCACTCGTAGAGAAAATCTCACAGCTTATTTCCATAAGAACATTTTACAGATGAAGTCCAAAATAACAATTAAAGCTCCACAATGAAACCATCCAGCTCAGAGAACGCAATAGAGCCGAAAAATAGCATTAAGAGTAAGAACGATACCTTAGTTGAAATTATAGCCAGGCAGTACATTAGAGAGTAAAACACTAGTTAATCCTCAAAATCACTAAAAGTCGTTAGCCAATGTGTCGATTTGAAATTTAGTAAACAAACGCTAACAATGATGACAAGAGCAAAAATATAAGTTAAAGCAAATAAATAACTGAAGCTGAACATGCTGAAAATCATGTGAGATAAATTTGCGATAGACGTAGAACTTGTGTATGCTTCTTAAACATAACTAACGTTTGTTTAGTTTGATGCTAATTGACATCTGTGACGTTTAGGAAGTGAATTTGATTGGTATTTTGTTTAATAGGCGATAAACGTTAGATTATATAAAGGCAATGTTAACGAAGACATCACACTAATTATTAAGGATTTTCAGAAATGAGTTATTGATAGATTCTTCTGAGGCTTTAACACCACATTAATGAGCGATTCACTTGAAAATATTGTGTCAAAATAGTGAACGACTGTTGGACAAACTGGGTAACTTATTCTCCGGGAACGCTCTTTAAAAGAGTCTGCGTATGCACTGAATTGGAATGATAAACTGAATATTACCCTCATGTCGAAGAAATGATGCTTTTAGTGAAAGTTCTTACGTCCAGTGACGAGTATCAACCAATGTTGCTGACAGCTTATGATATATTGTGATGTGTTAAGATGTTATCACTTAGAGGAATATTCAATAAACTTTGCTTAAGTGATGAATTCAGTAGCCCCTAAATAAGCTGCAATAAGCAATCACAAATAAAAGAAAGTTATTAAAGATTCCAGTAACTTAGTAACTACATGGACTTTAATAAATAGGCTAGAGCACACCAACTTATGCGAACTGATGATGAAACATATCAATACGAAGACTTAAACAAATAAAAATCAAATATCTTGTGAATAAGAATTAGTAAACCCTTACCACTGAACCATAGATCAATAAAGTACTTGAATTAAATGCTTTTTTGTCTTCCAAAGGTCTCTAAGCAAGGTTAGTACTTTAATACTTTGCTTTAAACAACAATGGTACCGATTTAAAATATATCTTTAATTCACATAGGCAAGCAATACCATACATTATAAATGGCCAACAGTTTATAACACACCCCTTTACATTACATAAAACCACTAGTGACGTAATATGAATAGGTAAATCATATCGTAGTAAATGAAAAGAGACACGGGTAAGTAAATAATTAAAACACTTAGTAACTTAGCTTAAACATATGGCGGAACAGGTAAAAATTTTAATAAGCTACATATGTGGTGGATGGAAGAAACAGTAAGTGATGATACTAAATTTAGGAAGTAACCAAAATTTAAATAAGACTATACTATTTAACACATTCCCAAAACACAAAAAGATGCATACTTCCTCTGCTTGCAATACACTGCGCAACTGTGAAACAAGGGAAGAACTGAGAGAATCTAGGAGTGAAGAAAGTTGCCGATTGTTATTTTCTCCCTTATTTCTGTAGAAGAAAAAAAATGAGTGTAACTTAAACACTGTGTTCGTTCTATTTCATATTCATCTAATAAATGATTGTGTATCTCGCTAATATTTATGACTTATGCTTATGCTGTACCAAAAATAATGTGTTAGTTCATCATCAAGTTGTGTTTTCAAGATTATATTATTTTAGCCAGACATCGCGAAAGGATGAGTTTCTTATACAGAGGTAGATTTTCGTTAACATGTTTTCACGATTACTGGCAGTTATTTGAAAAACGACGTGGATGAAACAAATGTTACATGTTCAGTTAAAACTGACGATCACAAGTAAGAAAAGCTGCTAAAAAGCACAGTTAGTGAGTCGAATTTTACTGAATCACAAGGAAAAAACAAACGCTCCCGTAATATGTAAAACTAGGAAGCGGTTCAATAACTGACATTTCAAGGATGCACATGACAAGCTAAAACATTTTAGTCTTTTGCAGCCAGCGCAGTCAATTAATGAAATAACTATAATCTTACGGAATAACGCAGTTAAAGGATAGAAATCTTTTGGAAATAAGGTTCTACAGACTAAAAAACACATAGGAAGCGTTCAAACAGAGGATACTAAAATATACCAGTTACATTTAGAAAGACCAAAGCCTTCAAATGAGCTTGCCTAACTTGTCCACTCTAGAGACATAGAAGGTAAGCGATATGATCCAAGAGAACTACGCCAAAATAGTTCATGAATGGCATAGTCTAAAATACAGTCACTTACTAAATATTAGCGATGTGAAGGTGAAAGTATACTACTTCTTCGATAAGGAAGTAAGCGTTAGTAGACTCCAAACATAGAAGGAAAATTAACAGGAGAAAGTTTTGAACCCTCGAGCGTTTAATGAAGAACTCATTTTTATATTGACATGATTCCTTGAACGTGTACGTCATTCCTTCGACCTTCATGTTAACGGATATCCAAATGCACCGTAACTTACTTAACGAAGCAAGAAGATGGAAATTAAAAGATTGGAAAACTAAGTCATTTGCTTGAGAAGCATTATACTATGGGATTAGCTTTCTATGTTTTAAACTAATATCGAACAAGTGACTTGGATTCAACCAGTCGACAATAAAACCTCTATGCATAGCTAATGATGCTAGGCATTTCAAATCGTCCGTATGTATCATCACAAAAGGTAACGATCGGTTTTTAGAGGGTGGTTACATGCAAGTTACATCAGACCAGCATTCCCAGCTTCATACCCAAAACTTATTGGATACCTTTAATATATGACCTACTTTATAGTAAAGGCTTGTTATCAGATATTTCAAAAATAGTTATCATTGATCGGAACACGATAAATTAAAAGTTTGATATACGATTTCTATAGGACTCATCAAAACCATAATTCCAGACATATTATAAAGCTGAAGTAAGTATGATGAAAAAACTTATCTCATTAACAATAAGTTGACTTACATCTTATTAACTTCTTCGCTAGCTGAATTGGATGCTAATGTTTGCAATCCGTGGTTAGCTAGTTTATGTCGGAGATCTGTAAATGACTCAACGGCATTTTGACATAATATATCAAAGTAATAAGTAGTTTGCACTCGAGCAACCTGACTGATTATTTCAAGTGCAGAATTTGAAAACCGATTAGTGAGTAGAGAGAGATGACTAACAATGGAGAGTGACTCAGGATTTAAATCATCCTCTACTTCACCTTCGTTGTCTATCGAAGTAACTGAAGCTAACAGTGATCGATTAAAGGTTTGAACTCGATAGTAGATACGATCTAAAGCTCTTATCAATAAACTGATATCAGTATTTAAGCTCTACAAATCAAAAGATTAAGAAAATCTTAAGAAACAATTATAAGTCAACAAAGACAACACGGTGATATGACACTTCGCGAAATACAAGCATCATTTTCAATCAGCCAAGATAGCTATGTTGTGACAGGGGATATACTGCTTATAAATGTTCTAGTGGGAGGAGACAATCCACTATTCCTCTCAAAATGCACGTCAATTGCCCCTTCTAAAGAACTCGTATTTACTACTTTAGTGTAGTGGAGTTTCTACAAAAGTAAGAATAAACGAAAAATGTTTAGTGCTTACATATGGTACCTCGATACGAAAGCCTTTGAGAAAAGTTGGGAAGCTTTATTCAGGAACCAAGAATGTATATATAGACCTACTTTAGACACTAGAAACCCATATGGAATTTCTGTGGATTAAACCTTGAGGTAATTGCGAAGGAAAATTGTCTACTTCTATCTAAACATCTGGGCAATATAACATCCCAAGACCAGTCCTAACAAATACAATCGAAAAATGTGATTTACTGACCCACAGAATGACAGTCGCAACTTATAACTACTTCCTTATAAATAAGACTAATATATATCATTCTAATTCCATGTGAAGTTTTATTTATACGTACTTAATATACAATTTTATTTTAATCTTTAACTTAATCGGTAGCTTATCTTTGTTACAGATTTCGCTTGTTTAAATAACCCTAAGTAGCAAAATGATCGCTTTCTGAGAGCTGTTGCGATTATTATCTCAAACTAAGCAATTCTGAAATAAATCTTGCCATTTGAAGTCGTCACTTGATACAAGCCGTAAAAAAAGAGTTCTAAACGAAACAACAAAAAGTCTAACTAATGATTTTTTCTGTATTTTATGAGTCTTTGTACAGAATTCCACTAAAACACTGAAAATTCTATCACTTTTTCCTAGTAAGGGTAAAATGCAATCCAATCACATGACCACAGTATCGTGTATGAACGATGAAAATAAAATGCATTTATGATTAGAAAACGAAAATGCTTAGAAAATATAGAATATAATAAATTGTAATCTATATATCAATGTCCATAAGATATTTGTAAACTTTGTGCTTCGTATGCAGATCATGCCTACTGGAAGTAACATAACTTACCTCCAATTCAAAACGATTTCGAACCAAGATAAAAAATTCATGCATCAATTCTTCAACAACATTAGACAAATGTTCATCGAGACAACCACCATCGGTTTCTGGAGAACCATTTTCTGTTTTACCAGAAATAATATCCCTACGAAATTAATAAAAGATAATTTCGGAGCTCAAATCAATGCAAGCAACCATAAATTACAGTGCGAATCGGTGATATATTATGATCAATAAAAAATGCAACTGATCCAATTTGTAGTCAAAGTAGTGCAGACAACACAGTCACTAACTATTAATCGATTATTGAGTGTTAACAGTTTCAATAATACTAACCAGTTACTGGTTCGTGGTCTGTACTGAGTTGTTTAGTCCATAATGTTGGTTAACTTCGATCAACAAAGTAGTTCGTACCACTTGAAAATCTGATGGTTATTTATACCCACTGATCAGTAGGATCAGGCACACACCTAGATTCAAAACAGCACTCAGATTATCAACTCTTGGTCTAAATTGCTATAGTAAACAACAATTAAAGTCATCAAGCTATTACAATTAACTTAAAAACCATACTTACAAAATTGTATCCATAGGTTCACTTTCATCTGACTTTGTAAAGTAAAAATCAGCGAGTAGTCCAATAAATCCAGAGAGCTTAATAAGAACAGAGTCCGTGATGAGATTGGCAAAATATAATATATCCTGAGTAAACAAAAGTTTACAAAATGTTAGGCATGAATATTCATATAATGATGTTGTAAATACCGTGCAGTTCTCTATATTAATGAAAATGAAGAGGTCAAGCTAGTTTATTTGATACAATACAAGTTATAATCATATAAATGAGTTCATAGCTTTTATAATGGAACGCATACGATCGAAAACAAATGACTAACGTTAATGGATAATGTAAAACGTAAATCAACCAGTCACAGTTGATGTAAACACTACGAAATCGTGTTGGTTAGACAAATCCGCTTCCATGAAGTACGATTTTTGGCCACCTTTAGCTATAAAATGTAAAATATTACATAAAACCTTAATAGAACCCTAGTGGTATGATAAGAATCTGAATACCATACATGTGCCACAGAGCAAGCACGTTTAGTGACCAGTTTAAATTAGTAAAGAGATATCATCAGCTGCCATAAGTTAAACAATATTACCTTGTACAATTTTACGCCGATAGACAATTTATTACTTAATTTTCAAGTATGCTTACATTTACCAGAATTCTGTAAGAACTAAACCAACTAGCTTGTATAATATAAAGAAGCAAAATAAGACAAATACACTGTATACTTTGCCTTTTATACATTGGCAAAAAAACTCAATTGATGCCACTATAGAAACGCCTACAATTTACAAGCGAACGCAAATTATGGGACAACTGATTATTACTTTGAATTCCATGAGTGTTTAAGTGCAATCAAAATGTAGCGATAAAGATGACAGTGACAAATTTTCACTTTAAAACTCTATTATCTGTGTTCAGAAGCTATTACTTTAATTATAATTAAATAGATTGAAGCTACGCTAAATTTAATAACATTTGAAATGGTACTGGTTAGGAACTACAGAACACCTTACCCTTTCTCCAGCTGGCGGCTCGTGAACAAAATCATTACCAAAATTCACTGCAGGATCAAAAGCCTTGTCTCTGCTAATATTTGGTTTGTCCACTTCACACACCAAAGTTTTAATATAAGCTAAACGTTGGGAAATTTGACGTTTAGCTCTAAAAATAAATATATTGAGTGTTAGTACCAAGCTGCTTTAAAATACAACAATCATCAAAGTCTCATAAGAAGTGATATACAATTTTAAGATAATTTCGATGAATGGTAGCATATCACAGAATCTCGAAAAGAACATAGCTACGTATAAAAGAAGTCTGAATTAGGTAAAAAACATTTACTTAAACGTCCATCGCTTCCTTCAAGAGCACAAATTCACAAACGAGGATAATGGTCAAGAAAGTAAATAATCTACCTCTACCTGATTAACCATTAGCTCAAATTTTGCACATTATTTTTATTCCAGGGAGCTATTTACATCATTTTCCCTACGTACTAAGATCGACACAAGCTTGCAGCTTCTTCAGTAAAATAATGCCAGAATATTCAGTTGTACAACATAATGTTATAAACGAAAGTTCAACAAGTAAATTTAATGAACAATAATGTAACAAATGTTACTCACAGACGTAATATGGCTCTTGACAACTTTTGTCTGGAGAAACCAAGCTGTTGAAGGATTTTTAGGTGATTGGAACATTCAGCCACATCGCTCTAAAGAGTAGTTAGGAAGTTGACATAGTGACCTACAGACTCCTCAAATTGACGCCACAGTCTTGAGCAAATTTCCGACACTATTTCAGCACAGTCTTCTCGAATGCTTCTAAAAGATGGAGTATTGTGATAACTCTTTAGAATATATTTTGCTTTGTTAAGATCAAGCACAGTTTGATCCCAATCACACTTATTCATATATTTTCTTAAGCTAAGCGGTAATTCGACCAAATAATTTAGCTAAAAACACAACTGTAGTTAGTGCTACTCATATTCTTGAGCTTACCTTATTTAAAGTCAACTGAGTTTTTGTCAGTGTACTCAGTTTTTTCCTTTTATCCGCTAAACTTTCATTGATAGTACCAGAAACTGAAACAATAGAGCCAATATTCTGAAGTAATAAATTCATCTCCGCTCGAACGTAACTAAAATTCGATTTCATCTAGAAGAGGTTTATTTCCCAGAGACAGTAAAACCTACCATTCGAATGGTGTCTGTCGCGTTAATGAATTTGCTGTAGTTGTCATATACTAATGTCTGCATATCAGAATCCAGACTACGAATCTGCTCTGCTAAAACTTTCTCTTCTGACATTAGATCAGAAAGGTCTTTAGTCTTAAGACTTCTATCCAGATACAAATGTGCATCAAAGGAGGGGCTGTCAATATTTACGGGATCATCGCGATCAGTCAAAGAGCTGTTAGTATCGCTTCCATAAAACTTCTTCAAACGTTGTTTGATAGCTTTACGCTGTAAGTCTTCTTCCATCAATTAAAGTAAGCAAAACTTGAATAGATTACTAAAGAAAATGAAGAATTAGATTATCATTACACATACAAACTCACAGGACGCTTCCAGTCTATCAGATATATAGAAGTTTCAAAAATGCTACCACAACAAAAGTAAAAGTAAGTCAGATTATAAACCTTGTTAAAGTTAAGACAAGTAAACCTTAGATCATCCGTAGCAAACACTAAATGGTCGCTTATTTTTGTTTAGTTTGAGACTTCATCAAAATAAGTGGTTTATTAAACGGGCCCTTGGCTTTATATAATATTATTTAAAAGCATGCACTTTTGTTTCTAAATTCTCTCTGGAACTCTAGATTTATACATCAAATAAAATGGTTTGGAATTCCATTGATTAAGCAAATCAGTCTGTGTTACTGTCAGCATTTTTAATGTCGGCGGACCGGGACATATTAATTAGATATACCGACAACAGAACAAGCAGTATCCTCAGCAGATTGGATGATCACACTAGAAACCCTTAGGAACATGGCTTAAGATGTTGAGGAATTTAAGCGCATAAGTTAAAAAACAGTATGTACCATGGACGATATTCGTAAATTTCTCAGTAAAAAACGAACATTAGAGTTTCAGTTACTGAGCACAAATAAAACCAACTCTTAGTACAGAAAAAACAAATATTCCCGTACTTCAGAAAGTTTAGGAAGGTCCATAAAACAATTATTAGAAGACACTATCGAATGCCATAAACTCAAGTTTTCGTATACCAACCGGTGGATGAAGAGGACAGCTACATTCCAGTAATGTGAAGGAATGGCGTTATATTAACGCTAAAGGATGACTATAGAAAAACTTTGGAAGATCAAGACTATTAATAGCATATACTAACTACGACATCTTTTTCGATAAAGGCCCTTGTAACAGAATGTTACCTAAGTTAATACATAATTTAGGTAATTCACTGCAGATGACTTCCTAGTCTATACGTGTCAAATGAGTCTCCTGGTTGTGCAATGCTTAGCTAATTAGTTTACAGTACTGTTTCTTAGGTAGTGATAATTCTATTAGTATGTACATGAATTTCGTAACCTTTCAACAGTTTTGTTAGAAGCTGATAATATCAAAATCTGAAGAAACAGAAGGAATAGTATCCGAGAATATCTTCACACACTAGAAAGTGAGTTAGAGCTTAGGAAGTCCAAGTTAATATCCATTATTAAAAATGAATAGACAGAGATAAAGAACATACGTGGTAAATAATGTTAAAATTGTTGTCCAGCCATTGTCTAGGTCGCTATTAATCGACTTGAAAACTACTGAATACTGTCGAAATTTCACGACCATGTGGTCAATATGAAGAGCTTTCAGCCACATAATCTTCAAGCATTTTTAACAATGGCGCAGTAGTATTGGTGATTAATATTTAGCATAATTGTGCTGATAAAAACAACTGTTTAAACAGTCATCACCCGTCTGAAGAGACAGTAAACTGTCAAAAACAGTCTATAAAGCCACTATAAAGATGACTCCTAAAAACACAAAGCTGTTAAGTGAGCAGCGATTCGTTAAGCTTAATCGTATTGTAATACGGAAACACAGCCCTTAGGTAACTAAAACCATCAATCTTCACCAACGTCCTTTTAAATTTCTGCTCCCATGAAGGAGAAAAATAACGTCTTAAAACTAATTTGTATGCTAAAGTCCTATGGTCATCTAACTCGAGTTGGAATTACCGCCATGTGACGTCTCCATGGCCTTGAAATGCTGGGTATGTGGCGGTTATTTTGCATTTGGATCGTGGTATTCAGGCTCATTTTAACTAGTTCTTACAAATTTCGACTCATAGTGACGTACGTTACTTGTAATCTAAGTAATCTCTAAATTGGCGATCTTGTCGAACGCTCCCTTACAAGTAGATCTTATCAAAAATATATGCTTGGTCATATGTGGGTTATCAGTAATAGTTGTACAGCTTCTAATTTACTATGAGCATTAATTAATTTACAAACACCACATCAAAATGTAGTGCATGGATAACAGATTTTATGCTTAAAGAAGGTGAGAAAGAAATTGAATGTGACAGTTCTATAGGTTGTGATTCCACTTTAATACGTTTACT
This sequence comes from Schistosoma mekongi, assembly GCA_034768735.1. Lineage (NCBI taxonomy): Eukaryota > Metazoa > Platyhelminthes > Trematoda > Strigeidida > Schistosomatidae > Schistosoma > Schistosoma mekongi. Next base: position 52,733,516 of record CM068305.1, on the reverse strand, counting down.
TGCAAGATGTATTGATTCTTGGTGTAATTTTCTATCTGTAATTACAACCTACGCAAAAAGCATGTTTCGTTTTTTATGCAACTTAAACATTTCATCTACATTTAGATCAGGTATAAGGTGCACCTTGTGTATAACCAAGCCATATAACGAGAGTATCTTCTACCGACTAAACTCACAAGTACGAATAAGAACAAGTAAATAGCCAATGATGGTTGGAGGAGAAGGTACATTTGATGGTGTGTAGAACATTGATGGGATGGCAACGTTTATGCTGGCTGGCCAGGGAAACAGTTGCTTCCCACGTCATGTCGTGATCTGGTGGTGGTTCATGACCGAGTGCCATCATTTAATCGTGCCCACTAAAACCAGCATGACCGGCAAAGATGACTAACGTCTATACAACTATTTGTTAAAAGAGTTATTTACCCCTACAAGTTTTCCTTAAGCCAAAACTGTCTGCTTCAACTAAAGTGTTCAGTATCATTTTGCCTTGAAAGACATATACAGCCATGTCTGTTTGCTTATACAATTTATATTCATGTGTTACTTAGCATTCTTAGACCTTCGTGACTAGATCGCTTATATGGAATTATTAACATTCTGGTCAAAACACAAAATAATGGCCTAGACTAGAATGGGATGAAATTCGACTACCGTAATAGTGATAATTTAAACTGTTTCACTGTATACACTATGATCGCCCTTTGTATCTGAAAGCAATGCTGCGTTGCCAGTGGTGAATTTGCTGTACTGCAATATGCTTTATTTGTGTCCATTCTGACTTTAGAAGAACAGAGCTACTGAAGCTATTGGTATGTTTATTTAACATCACATTTCCTGTAAAGGGAATTAATCGAATACTAACAATAATCGCAATAAATAGAGAACAAGTTGGTTAAATTATGCTAAAGGTTTACGCATTAGTTAATCTTAATCACAAGGAAGTTTGCAGATTCATGACGCCTGAAAATCAATACATTTTATTACCCAAGCAGCTTCTACAACTACTACTGTCGACAAGTAGAAAATATATCGTTTCAACTATACTAGAGGATATATGTGCAACAAAGATCTTCAGAAGTGCTATAATTCAAAGAGGCTGTTATTTCACGACATCACAGGAGGGTGAAATTCATAAATATCTTCATCCATAACTCTTGACACATGCGATATCCACCTAAACGTTGCGGCTATTGCTAAGGCTAGGCTTTACCTGATCTAAACGTTGCTAAGTTTATTGATCCGTGCACTTCTGTACATTATATCCACTGTCATGCTACAACCCACACCTCACCCCAAACGAAAGGTTATGGAGCAGCTTGCCATTATAAGTAGCGCTCATGTCAAGACTTCACCCAGAAGAAGTCACTTGGTTAGTATTAACTTATCACGAAGCCATGTATACTCAATATATGTTTGATGAGGAAGAGGTTACTGTCTTTAAACACTTGGTAGAATACGTGGATTTTGTGCTAATTAGTATTTAATCAATTCTTTTCTCAACTGCTCAGTCTTGGGAGCACATAATGTAGGTAATAACGGTATCATTTCGCGCATTCGAACACATATTATGTAGTTGCTTAAATTCAGTGACGCTATTTTGGACCAATATTCCGGAATTTCAAAATTGCCCTTTCGAGATGATATCAAGAATTTTAACTTCCTGACGTGGTTGGAATAAAGAGATAGAACACATCAGAACAGGTCATCTCTAAGTATTCTATTAGCCGTTATTGAATCACCGCTTATTTACCTCTAACATTATGTGGACAGAGGATCGACCGCCATATGATAGGTAATGCAACTTTGAAACTGACAGCGTAGCTGTTCTTTGTTCTCCATCCATGAGATCAGTGTGCTTATTAGAATTAAAGCTTGCCTCCCGCACATAGCACTCTACTTTAGGCCAAACTGAATCAGTGGAGACGATAATCGTCACACGTTGATGTAACATAGTGAGGACCATTCTTAAAACATACATTGTTTTGGACACTCTCGTGTCAGCAAAACGACAGAGGACCACAGTCTTGCTGTCATGACTCAACATGACACCACAGATCAATGTAAGTTGTAAATGACGAAAGGCGGACTACTTGAATGTAGTAGTTGGTTTGTTCTTGACCAATGTGCGTGATGGTACATTTAACTGTGCTGATACACATAAACCCCAACTTAATTTGAATTGCCAGTGCATCAATATCAGCTTCGAGTCCTGTCACAGCACTGGCACTGGTTACTCCAGTACGTATGACGATATTAAATAGTTGGTAATCCGTACAAGGTCGCTGATATGTAAATGGAACAATAAGGGCACCAACAACTCAAGACCAACTCATATGATTTGACTCCCGAACTTCAAACTATCAGCCTGAAGTGCACCCGGTATATAACCAAGTTACGTTTGTGGTATTACTAGAACAACTTCTTGCAATTGAACCTACTCTTACGAATGAGAATAAATCAGTAGGCAATAAAGGATGGAAGAGTAGTTATATTTGATCGTAAATAGAGCGCCAATGGTATATCACATCTAGGCTGGCAAACTAGAGAGAGAGATGCTACTTATGGTTAGTCGTAACGTGATCCAGTGATGATGTGTGGCAGAGCGCCTTCAACTAGTCGTGTCCACTAACACAAATATGGTCACCAGCAATGTCGAGGACCTATGTAACTACCTATTTTGGGGATTATTTGCCGCTACAAGCCTTATCCCATTCCTGCTTAGTCTCTATGGTTCATTTTGCTCACTCGCAGCCATTCCCTGAGATTACAGCGCTACAGGGTGAATTCATAAATATCTCATCCATAACTCTTGACACATGCGATATCCACCTAAACGTTGCGGCTATTGCTAAGGCTAGGCTTTACCTGATCTAAACGTTGCTAAGTTTATTGATCCGTGCACTTCTGTACATTATATCCACTGTCATGCTACAACCCACACCTCACCCCAAACGAAAGGTTATGGAGCAGCTTGCCATTATAAGTAGCGCTCATGTCAAGACTTCACCCAGAAGAAGTCACTTGGTTAGTATTAACTTATCACGAAGCCATGTATACTCAATATATGTTTGATGAGGAAGAGGTTACTGTCTTTAAACACTTGGTAGAATACGTGGATTTTGTGCTAATTAGTATTTAATCAATTCTTTTCTCAACTGCTCAGTCTTGGGAGCACATAATGTAGGTAATAACGGTATCATTTCGCGCATTCGAACACATATTATGTAGTTGCTTAAATTCAGTGACGCTATTTTGGACCAATATTCCGGAATTTCAAAATTGCCCTTTCGAGATGATATCAAGAATTTTAACTTCCTGACGTGGTTGGAATAAAGAGATAGAACACATCAGAACAGGTCATCTCTAAGTATTCTATTAGCCGTTATTGAATCACCGCTTATTTACCTCTAACATTATGTGGACAGAGGATCGACCGCCATATGATAGGTAATGCAACTTTGAAACTGACAGCGTAGCTGTTCTTTGTTCTCCATCCATGAGATCAGTGTGCTTATTAGAATTAAAGCTTGCCTCCCGCACATAGCACTCTACTTTAGGCCAAACTGAATCAGTGGAGACGATAATCGTCACACGTTGATGTAACATAGTGAGGACCATTCTTAAAACATACATTGTTTTGGACACTCTCGTGTCAGCAAAACGACAGAGGACCACAGTCTTGCTGTCATGACTCAACATGACACCACAGATCAATGTAAGTTGTAAATGACGAAAGGCGGACTACTTGAATGTAGTAGTTGGTTTGTTCTTGACCAATGTGCGTGATGGTACATTTAACTGTGCTGATACACATAAACCCCAACTTAATTTGAATTGCCAGTGCATCAATATCAGCTTCGAGTCCTGTCACAGCACTGGCACTGGTTACTCCAGTACGTATGACGATATTAAATAGTTGGTAATCCGTACAAGGTCGCTGATATGTAAATGGAACAATAAGGGCACCAACAACTCAAGACCAACTCATATGATTTGACTCCCGAACTTCAAACTATCAGCCTGAAGTGCACCCGGTATATAACCAAGTTACGTTTGTGGTATTACTAGAACAACTTCTTGCAATTGAACCTACTCTTACGAATGAGAATAAATCAGTAGGCAATAAAGGATGGAAGAGTAGTTATATTTGATCGTAAATAGAGCGCCAATGGTATATCACATCTAGGCTGGCAAACTAGAGAGAGAGATGCTACTTATGGTTAGTCGTAACGTGATCCAGTGATGATGTGTGGCAGAGCGCCTTCAACTAGTCGTGTCCACTAACACAAATATGGTCACCAGCAATGTCGAGGACCTATGTAACTACCTATTTTGGGGATTATTTGCCGCTACAAGCCTTATCCCATTCCTGCTTAGTCTCTATGGTTCATTTTGCTCACTCGCAGCCATTCCCTGAGATTACAGCGCTACAGGCAAAAATTGCGCGGTTGTTTGGTGGAAGTGTTCTATAATACAAAATATATTACTAGTACCGGAGCACTGTAAACTGCGGAGCATGTTGCCGTTGGCTTCTTAATTAATAATTATTATCTTCATATATGGTGAATTCCATAACAGTAACTCTATTAAAACGCTGTTAAAAACAAGCCATATCATACTGATCGTGTCTGTAAACTGGTATGCGCTCATGTACGGAATGCCACTTTAGAATGAACTATTATTATTAAATTTGAAGATAAGTGAGAGTGGGGCTACCACATGTATAGCAATTTTGCTCGTAACCAGAGTTATAACCCACATGGCCATGTTAATTTCTCAGAATCTAAATCACATAATGCCTTTGGTATATCTAGTTGACACCTGAACTGTTTAGTCAATTTTCTAACATTGCTCCTAGAGTGAACTCAATACGAACGTGTTTGTCGTTTATGGCTTACTCGAAATAAATGGTCATGACATCAACTTTGTCCTGGTCTAGCTGAGTTATTAGACACATGTGCAACCTTCAGCAATCACGGCTGAGGTCCATTTGTGAGATTTCGTTTTATAGTCAATATAGGAGGATATTCATTTGGGATACGTGAGGGCTATCATTATGGACCGGTGTAGGCCTTTCTTTTTAGAGGCGCAAATTTTAGCGTTAATTAGAGCTATTCTGGTATTATAGATAGAGAATGCGATCATATTAATTTGAATAGCTCATCTCAAGATTATTTCTTGTCCCCAATGTTTGTCTGCAGCCTTCCATCGAATAGTCTGCAATCATTCCTATGCGATTACTACATTCCTCTGACCAAGATTTAACCCTAACCCTTACTGGGACCACAGCAGAATGTCATCTGTTGGCCAGCTTAAACCATGACACTACTCTGGTCCATTCTAAGGTTCATGGTGGGTTCACAGTCCGTGCGGTTCATCTTTAACCTAGTTTTCGTTCAAACACTTCAACAACCGACACGTCAGCTTATTGTGAGAAGGCACATATAGGGAGAAAAATTTCAGTTCATCTATATGCTGTCATCATTGCAATAGATGCCAAGTGATGAAACATGATGATATTTATCATAAGTACAACAACATATTCAGGCAAGGACGCTCTAGTGAAAGATCCCTGTCACTAGCCAAATAGACTACCTTATTTTGGTAGTCTTAGTAAACCAAGTCCACCAAAGACTATTCAGCATAAATGTTTTTATTCAGGCACATGGACACGTAGTAAGCCAACAACTTGACAGCCTCTAAAATCGCTGTAAGCTAGACACAAAAACTCTTGAAGGGCACTAAAAATTATATACCTTGTAGAATTTAGGGGGGTAATTGTGGGTGCAATGTTATACAGTTAGTGATAACTTTTGTGACTAAACTGACACCGTGGAATTTATCGCAGCGTCTAGGTTGGTTAGTGATATAATACTCATGCGATAACAAATCGTCTCACTACCATTTGTGGGTAACAGCTTATGTGCACAACGAAAAAAAATCAGTGACTATGATTTTTACAGGAATGTATTGAAAATGACGTCAACAATGAAATCAACGAACCAATAGATTGAAAATATGTATGTCGAGGTACTGAAGTCCGATAACGCCGTGAGCAAACATCCCAACGCCAAGATGTACATTATGCAAATTATTATGCCAAGGATGAGATGAAACATTTGCACCTTAACTTGTTGGGTTTTATATTGTTTTCCAAACCCTCGACGTACCGTATAGTCGTGTATAGTCATCGACTATTTAGGGATAGAGGTAAAAAAATTTTATTTGGCAATGTAGCGACTTAACAATGTAGGTCCTGGTGGTATGTAGAACATAGCTTGAGAAGATTTTAATTTATCCAGTTCACTGCACTGAATAGAATAACGACTTTAGTTTATTGTGTAAAGTTGGAGAATAATCACATGCTTCCATGTATTTGAATTCACGAAGCGTTAGCAAACTGAATATACTTTTTGATTTGTTGTTTAACTTTATAGCCACCTCTCTCTTTGTTATATTACTTCAAATGAAGATCAACAAATGAGTCCCTAATAGCGATGTTTTAACTTTGTTTGTTCCGATTGAATGTCATGTATTTCTATTTGTTGTCGCTTACTTTCATTACTTCCATGTCGTCGCATCTGATTTCGATATTTAATTTGCCAATCATACGGTTATTCTTTATTCCACATATTTTATTTGTTCAACTGTGTACACCTGTCCGAAGGAGTACTCCTTCGATTGATGAACCTAGTTCGAGTATTTTAATTACAACTTATTAAGAAGCTTCAATAGTGTTTGGGTCAGTGTAATGGTTATAGCAACAACTTGCACCGTTATTAACAATCATAAATTTGACTGTTTAGCTAGTTTAAACAAGCTAATTACATGTTATCCAACTATATTTATAATGGATTATAATATATTCACACATATAACTATGTAAATGTTTCAGAGTCAGCAACTGGCTTTCTATGTAAGAGGAAAGTAAGACTCGGTTCCACGTTTGAAATTATTTACAGGCTCCCCGGTAGTCAAGACTTTCATACATATAACTAAGTTCGAGTCAGAGTCTTTTTCTATAGTACCCCCATTCTTCCGTTCTTTTTGAGATTATGTACATATTTATTCAAGTGTATTCGAATGTGTGAATCACTTATTTAGATTCATTGATTTGATAATGCCATGTTAGTCATTAAGCCTGAAACTAGTGATTTTGTTTTGCATTAAATAGAGGTCCACACTACTAAGTTACTACTTCCAAGGTTTGGGACTGACGAAGTTGAATTAGCAAGGCGCCTGGTTGTAATTTCTACTAAGCTTAATATGTGTCTGACTCTTTAAATTCAATACACCCGTGTGACTAAACTATCGACTAGGTCCCACGTGTAATATAAAGAGCTAAAGACTGGTTGATGAGAGATAATCTATTTTCGTGAGTAGGTTAGTGAAGTTCCACTGTTCAATCACACTGTATCATGTATATCAAGTTGAGAATAATACAGCCAGTAAAATGCTATACACAGGGTTATCGATGGCTGCTACAAATGACAAAACGACTGAATTATAAATGTCGCTTCATCTGACAGAATAAAGTCATAACCTAACTTTTATGTTCATTTCACATTTTATACATATTATCTATTGTTTTTAGAAACTTATCTAAATTGTGAAGCGTATTTGAAACAAAGTCAGTTAAACAAATGTTCCGCTTATAAAAATGAATAAAATAAAGCGAGCAAAAGCTTCCAGTAAAAAGTAAGAAAACACACAAGAGTATGTTTAGCCCAAAGTTGCGTTTCGTTTTTATTTGTTTTTTAACTAGTTAGATTCGTAGTGTTGAAGTAACAGTATTCCAGTTAACATTTGTTATCTCAAATCTTGCCGTTGTTTTTCTGAAAGATCTTATTTTCCTTCAACTCCCATGCATTTGGAGCATATCAAATTTGGATCCGTTACAATAGAAGTGTTTTAAAATCAACCTAAATAGATTAAAAGAAATAACGTTTTACTGGTTCATATACTTCCTAGGTGAATTGTGTGGCACACTAGTGTTAGGTATGGGACTACTCAAAGTTGAAAAACAGTCAGCTATCTTTTTCTATGAGTTGAAGCTTCTAACAGTGAGTATACGCTACTTCATTTAGCATCACACCAGTGTTCTCTTGATAACCTTCCTCTACTGTCTTTATTCAGTGGCCACAATTTTTAAAATTAATGAATTTGTAACTATAATAGGTACTAGCAACTTACCACTTAATACAATGATTATTAGAAATTCAAATAGCAACCAAGTGACTACTGTACGCACCCTTAACACAGGTGAGGGTATGTTAAACTTCAGCCAGAGCTCTAATATCGTGTGGAATACTATTATTCTCTTACACAATGACCATACTCTAACTAATGAAATGTTGTCATCTTGTTGTATTTCTGTAAACAAAGTTTGTTAAAGGCTAAATACACGAATCATAAAACAAATCGACTGAATAATCAAACACCCGAATATTTTTTTGATGATATATCAAGTGAAAGTTCTGAAGACGGAAGACGATTTTTAAAAAATCCAGAACAACGATTACGTGAAACTGTTGGTGAGTAATTGCATTTTTCAGTTTTATGGAGCCCTTTTCGAGATGTACTAAAGGTGTCGTTTTATAGAGAAAGTAAACAGATTTATAATATAAGAAGTTTAAAACCCAACTTACAGGTAGTCTTTGTTGGATAAAAAGTGGTGTTTGTATCAAAGTGTGTACACAAATATGAGCACAAAAACATCACTGTGAAACCAATAGAAAGGAATTTTGCGGAAAATAAGGAGGTTACATAAAACTAGAGCTAGTAAAATGAGTCTCTAAAGTATCTCAAATTGCTATCCTCCCTGGAGAGTTAATCGCTAAAGACCTAATGTTTAAAAAAACTTGTAAAATTTTCCACTTTAATCCAGAAAAGGATTAACTGAATAGAATATGGCATTTATAGTAATGGCCACTAAACTAGCAATTGTCCCCTGTTAGACGCTATCTATATTCCGCTCAATATTTTATAGAAGGAGAAATATACTGAGTATAATAATATTTTAAGCGATTATACATAAAGTTAATTCTGGCTTTTTAATGACCTGACGTCGGTTGAGGAAGCACCAGAAACCAAGGTCTAGTGTACGTCTATTTGTAAGAGCATAACCGACATACCTCTTGAAACTACACACATATATAAATATCAGCTAAATGATTGTTTGTCTACATAGTGATCAACAATGAGCAAAGACACAACTAGCTTACAACTTACTAGGAAACTACTTTCGCTTTAAGATCATTTTAGATCGTTGTTCTTTAATCTAACGGTACTAAAGTTAGTAATATGAAAAGTGTTTATTATTTACAGTCGTAAACTAGGGTGCATCATACGATAAACAATTCTTAATCTAAGTTAACCCCATAGTATATTCAGTTAGTGATAACCGTCTTTCTGTTGAACTAATCATTCAAATAAATAGGGTTCACTTGTTTTATTTTTTGCGTTTTATTGAGTTTTACACTGCATTGCTCGACAGCTTGCTACTGCTTCAGTTTTTATGATATTCGTGTAGTACTACAACTCAAAGCTTTTTAATGCTTTAATGTGAAAGCAGTTCGAATACAATCTCCAACTACAACTGAAGACGAAAATACGGAAGATCTATTGATCCCATTTAATGCAAGAAAACCTTTGCGAAACTTCAGTAAGAATCCAACACAAATAGTATCTAGTGACAAAGTAAGTCAATGACATAAAAATAAAGTCTTTTTCTTTTCAATTTGTTATTTTGCGCCAAACTAAACATTATAGTATTTTTGTCATTTAAGAGTAATAAGTTACTTGTAATTTACTTTACAAAATGCTGAAACGGATTGGATAGAAAGGTTTGAAAAAAGTTAGCGATGAATCTAAATTTTGTTCGGTTTCTAAAATTGGTGCTGGTTTTCATGTCCTGAGAAACTATAGTTGAAGTTATCTTTAAAATTTTCAGTGAACACTAGGTGTATCGTATACAGCATATCTAGCCATTAATATTAATTTAGTGGGTAATTGTTGTATAATAATGTTAAATCTACATTAAAGATTTCATTTTGTACGTGTGGAGTCATCCGCAGTCGATTTCTTAGAAAGTGTAGCACGACCTCATTTCGGATAAAAAATATGGATATGGTAAATGTTGAGACCTGAAATAAGATGATTGATAAATATCATAATTCAATATATAGCATTTATTTACTAACTAGGTGGTAAAATCACCGTGATTTGAGTATAATACACTTGGCGAACATTAAACAATTTTCCATTTACCTAATCCTCTGCGTTTTGAAAGTTATTGTCATATTAATTATTATTTAAGTAAACTAAATAATCTAAATATTTTGTTTAATTAAAAGTCGACAAGTTCAAATGGAACAAAGTCAAAGGAGGTTGTTAAACATTTGGTCAATGATAATTTTGTAAATGAATTGTTGGCAATACGAGAGAATGATACAATTGATGTGAACAAAATTTCGATTTTGTCTCTTAGTGGTAAAGATTTACTAGTTGATATAAAGACAGGCAAGTTTAATATGTATAAGTGAAAAACATTTATCACTACTCGTTATTAGGATTAGAAAGTGGCCTGTGTTTACTGAATAGAAAAGTCGGAAGAAAATAACTTAGCGATGGCTAACTATTGGAGATTAACAAAATATCCAGTCTTCAGTACTCTTCTGGGGAGAATTTAAATAAGTTTTGAATACATTAATGTAAACATGAGATATTATCTCAGAGATAGTATTGGCAAGTTTCAAATCTAACCATAAGAAATGGAAAAGTTGGGAGGATTAGCTTTTAATTTGTAATAAAGTGTCAGTGACTGAGTAAATCTCTAAACAGATACAAAATTCACAAGTTATTATCATCTAATTTCACAATGTGTAACTTGGACAAGATATCATCAGCTGCCATAAGTTAAACAATATTACCTTGTACAATTTTACGCCGATAGACAATTTATTACTTAATTTTCAAGTATGCTTACATTTACCAGAATTCTGTAAGAACTAAACCAACTAGCTTGTATAATATAAAGAAGCAAAATAAGACAAATACACTGTATACTTTGCCTTTTATACATTGGCAAAAAAACTCAATTGATGCCACTATAGAAACGCCTACAATTTACAAGCGAACGCAAATTATGGGACAACTGATTATTACTTTGAATTCCATGAGTGTTTAAGTGCAATCAAAATGTAGCGATAAAGATGACAGTGACAAATTTTCACTTTAAAACTCTATTATCTGTGTTCAGAAGCTATTACTTTAATTATAATTAAATAGATTGAAGCTACGCTAAATTTAATAACATTTGAAATGGTACTGGTTAGGAACTACAGAACACCTTACCCTTTCTCCAGCTGGCGGCTCGTGAACAAAATCATTACCAAAATTCACTGCAGGATCAAAAGCCTTGTCTCTGCTAATATTTGGTTTGTCCACTTCACACACCAAAGTTTTAATATAAGCTAAACGTTGGGAAATTTGACGTTTAGCTCTAAAAATAAATATATTGAGTGTTAGTACCAAGCTGCTTTAAAATACAACAATCATCAAAGTCTCATAAGAAGTGATATACAATTTTAAGATAATTTCGATGAATGGTAGCATATCACAGAATCTCGAAAAGAACATAGCTACGTATAAAAGAAGTCTGAATTAGGTAAAAAACATTTACTTAAACGTCCATCGCTTCCTTCAAGAGCACAAATTCACAAACGAGGATAATGGTCAAGAAAGTAAATAATCTACCTCTACCTGATTAACCATTAGCTCAAATTTTGCACATTATTTTTATTCCAGGGAGCTATTTACATCATTTTCCCTACGTACTAAGATCGACACAAGCTTGCAGCTTCTTCAGTAAAATAATGCCAGAATATTCAGTTGTACAACATAATGTTATAAACGAAAGTTCAACAAGTAAATTTAATGAACAATAATGTAACAAATGTTACTCACAGACGTAATATGGCTCTTGACAACTTTTGTCTGGAGAAACCAAGCTGTTGAAGGATTTTTAGGTGATTGGAACATTCAGCCACATCGCTCTAAAGAGTAGTTAGGAAGTTGACATAGTGACCTACAGACTCCTCAAATTGACGCCACAGTCTTGAGCAAATTTCCGACACTATTTCAGCACAGTCTTCTCGAATGCTTCTAAAAGATGGAGTATTGTGATAACTCTTTAGAATATATTTTGCTTTGTTAAGATCAAGCACAGTTTGATCCCAATCACACTTATTCATATATTTTCTTAAGCTAAGCGGTAATTCGACCAAATAATTTAGCTAAAAACACAACTGTAGTTAGTGCTACTCATATTCTTGAGCTTGCCTTATTTAAAGTCAACTGAGTTTTTGTCAGTGTACTCAGTTTTTTCCTTTTATCCGCTAAACTTTCATTGATAGTACCAGAAACTGAAACAATAGAGCCAATATTCTGAAGTAATAAATTCATCTCCGCTCGAACGTAACTAAAATTCGATTTCATCTAGAAGAGGTTTATTTCCCAGAGACAGTAAAACCTACCATTCGAATGGTGTCTGTCGCGTTAATGAATTTGCTGTAGTTGTCATATACTAATGTCTGCATATCAGAATCCAGACTACGAATCTGCTCTGCTAAAACTTTCTCTTCTGACATTAGATCAGAAAGGTCTTTAGTCTTAAGACTTCTATCCAGATACAAATGTGCATCAAAGGAGGGGCTGTCAATATTTACGGGATCATCGCGATCAGTCAAAGAGCTGTTAGTATCGCTTCCATAAAACTTCTTCAAACGTTGTTTGATAGCTTTACGCTGTAAGTCTTCTTCCATCAATTAAAGTAAGCAAAACTTGAATAGATTACTAAAGAAAATGAAGAATTAGATTATCATTACACATACAAACTCACAGGACGCTTCCAGTCTATCAGATATATAGAAGTTTCAAAAATGCTACCACAACAAAAGTAAAAGTAAGTCAGATTATAAACCTTGTTAAAGTTAAGACAAGTAAACCTTAGATCATCCGTAGCAAACACTAAATGGTCGCTTATTTTTGTTTAGTTTGAGACTTCATCAAAATAAGTGGTTTATTAAACGGGCCCTTGGCTTTATATAATATTATTTAAAAGCATGCACTTTTGTTTCTAAATTCTCTCTGGAACTCTAGATTTATACATCAAATAAAATGGTTTGGAATTCCATTGATTAAGCAAATCAGTCTGTGTTACTGTCAGCATTTTTAATGTCGGCGGACCGGGACATATTAATTAGATATACCGACAACAGAACAAGCAGTATCCTCAGCAGATTGGATGATCACACTAGAAACCCTTAGGAACATGGCTTAAGATGTTGAGGAATTTAAGCGCATAAGTTAAAAAACAGTATGTACCATGGACGATATTCGTAAATTTCTCAGTAAAAAACGAACATTAGAGTTTCAGTTACTGAGCACAAATAAAACCAACTCTTAGTACAGAAAAAACAAATATTCCCGTACTTCAGAAAGTTTAGGAAGGTCCATAAAACAATTATTAGAAGACACTATCGAATGCCATAAACTCAAGTTTTCGTATACCAACCGGTGGATGAAGAGGACAGCTACATTCCAGTAATGTGAAGGAATGGCGTTATATTAACGCTAAAGGATGACTATAGAAAAACTTTGGAAGATCAAGACTATTAATAGCATATACTAACTACGACATCTTTTTCGATAAAGGCCCTTGTAACAGAATGTTACCTAAGTTAATACATAATTTAGGTAATTCACTGCAGATGACTTCCTAGTCTATACGTGTCAAATGAGTCTCCTGGTTGTGCAATGCTTAGCTAATTAGTTTACAGTACTGTTTCTTAGGTAGTGATAATTCTATTAGTATGTACATGAATTTCGTAACCTTTCAACAGTTTTGTTAGAAGCTGATAATATCAAAATCTGAAGAAACAGAAGGAATAGTATCCGAGAATATCTTCACACACTAGAAAGTGAGTTAGAGCTTAGGAAGTCCAAGTTAATATCCATTATTAAAAATGAATAGACAGAGATAAAGAACATACGTGGTAAATAATGTTAAAATTGTTGTCCAGCCATTGTCTAGGTCGCTATTAATCGACTTGAAAACTACTGAATACTGTCGAAATTTCACGACCATGTGGTCAATATGAAGAGCTTTCAGCCACATAATCTTCAAGCATTTTTAACAATGGCGCAGTAGTATTGGTGATTAATATTTAGCATAATTGTGCTGATAAAAACAACTGTTTAAACAGTCATCACCCGTCTGAAGAGACAGTAAACTGTCAAAAACAGTCTATAAAGCCACTATAAAGATGACTCCTAAAAACACAAAGCTGTTAAGTGAGCAGCGATTCGTTAAGCTTAATCGTATTGTAATACGGAAACACAGCCCTTAGGTAACTAAAACCATCAATCTTCACCAACGTCCTTTTAAATTTCTGCTCCCATGAAGGAGAAAAATAACGTCTTAAAACTAATTTGTATGCTAAAGTCCTATGGTCATCTAACTCGAGTTGGAATTACCGCCATGTGACGTCTCCATGGCCTTGAAATGCTGGGTATGTGGCGGTTATTTTGCATTTGGATCGTGGTATTCAGGCTCATTTTAACTAGTTCTTACAAATTTCGACTCATAGT